>CM059429.1:100256408-100502630 GCA_030390025.1 Squalus acanthias
CGAGGAGAGGTTGAGTAGATTGGGACTCTACTCATTGGAGTTCAGAAGAATGAGAGGCGATCTTATTGAAACATATAAGATTGTGAAGGGGCTTGATCAGGTGGACGCGGTGAGGATGTTCCCAATGATGGGTGAAACTAGAACTAGGGGACATAATCTTAGAATAAGGGGCTGCTCTTTCAAAACTGAGATGAGGAGAAACTTTTTCACTCAGAGGGTAGTGGGTCTGTGGAATTTGCTACCCCAGGAAGCTGTGGAAGCTACCTCATCAAATAAATTTAAAACAGAAATAGACCGTTTCCTAGAAGTAAAGGGAATCAGGGGTTACGGGGAGCGGGCTGGAAATTGGACATGAGTTTGAGTTCGGATCGGTCAAGGCCCTGTGGGTGGCGGAGCGGGCCCAGGGACCGAGTGGCCTGGTCCTTCTCCTGCTTCTTGTGTTCTTTAGAGTTGAGGTTGGATCAGATCAGCCATGATCTCATTGAATGGCGGAGCAGGCTCGAGGGGCCGATTGGTCTAATCCTGCTCCTATTTCTTATGTTCTAATGACACTGCTCTGTCCACTGGACACTGCTCTGTCCACTGGACACTGCTCTGTTCACTGGACACTGCTCTGTTCACTGGACCCTGCTCTGTCCACTGGTCACTGCTCTGTTCACTGGACACTGCTCTGTTCACTGGTCACTGCTCTGTTCACTGGTCACTGATCACTGCCCTGTTCACTGGACACTGCTCTGTCCACTGGACACTGCTCTGTCCACTGGACACTGCTCTGTTCACTGGACACTGCCCTGTCCACTGGACACTGGACACTGCTCTGTTCACTGCTCTGTTCACTGTCCACTGGTCACTGCTCTGTTCACTGGACACTGCTCTGTTCACTGGACAATGGTCACTGCTCTGTTCACTGGTCACTGCTCTTTTCACTGGACACTGCTCTGTCCACTGGTCACTGCTCTGTTCACTGGTCACTGCTCTGTTCACTGGACACTGCTCTGTCCACTGGTCACTGCTCTGTTCACTGGACACTGCTCTGTTCACTGGACACTGCTCTGTTCACTGGTCACTGCTCTGTTCACTGGACACTGCTCTGTCCACTGGTCACTGCTCTGTTCACTGGACACTGCTCTGTTCACTGGACACTGCTCTGTTCACTGGACACTGCTCTGTTCACTGGTCACTGCTCTGTTCACTGGACACTGGTCACTGCTCTGTTCACTGGACACTGCTCTTTTCACTGGACACTGCTCTGTCCACTGGTCACTGCTCTGTCCACTGGACACTGCTCTGTTCACTGGTCACTGCTCTGTTCACTGGACACTGCTCTGTTCACTGGTCACTGCTCTGTTCACTGGACACTGGTCACTGCTCTGTTCACTGGACACTGCTCTTTTCACTGGACACTGCTCTGTCCACTGGTCACTGCTCTGTCCACTGGACACTGCTCTGTTCACTGGACACTGGTCACTGCTCTGTTCACTGGTCACTGCTCTGTTCACTGGTCACTGCTCTGTCCACTGGACACTGCTCTGTTCACTGGTCACTGCTCTGTTCACTGGACACTGCTCTGTTCACTGGTCACTGCTCTGTTCACTGGACACTGCTCTGTTCATTGGACACTGCTCTGTTCACTGGTCACTGCTCTGTTCACTGGACACTGCTCTGTTCACTGGTCACTGCTCTGTTCACTGGACACTGCTCTGTTCACTGGTCACTGCTCTGTTCACTGGTCACTGCTCTGTTCATTGGACACTGCTCTGTTCACTGGACACTGCTCTGTTCACTGGACACTGGTCACTGCTCTGTTCACTGGTCACTGCTCTGTTCACTGGACACTGCTCTTTTCACTGGTCACTGCTCTGTTCACTGGACACTGCTCTGTTCACTGGTCACTGCTCTGTTCACTGGACACTGCTCTGTTCACTGGTCACTGCTCTGTTCACTGGTCACTGCTCTGTTCACTGGTCACTGCTCTGTTCACTGGTCACTGCTCTGTTCACTGGTCACTGCTCTGTTCACTGGTCACTGCTCTGTTCAGTGGACACTGCTCTGTTCACTGGACACTGCTCTGTTCACTGGTCACTGCTCTGTTCACAGGACAGTTTTGGTGTCCGTACTTAAGAAAAGACATACTTGCTCTCGAGGCAGTAAAAGAAGGTTCACTCGGTTAATTCCGGGGATGAGGGAGTGGACATACGAGGAGAGGTTGAGTAGATTGGGACTCTACTCATTGGAGTTCAGAAGAATGAGAGGCGATCTTATTGAAACATATAAGATTGTGAAGGGGCTTGATCAGGTGGACGCGGTGAGGATGTTCCCAATGATGGGTGAAACTAGAACTAGGGGACATAATCTTAGAATAAGGGGCTGCTCTTTCAAAACTGAGATGAGGAGAAACTTTTTCACTCAGAGGGTAGTGGGTCTGTGGAATTTGCTACCCCAGGAAGCTGTGGAAGCTACCTCATCAAATAAATTTAAAACAGAAATAGACCGTTTCCTAGAAGTAAAGGGAATCAGGGGTTACGGGGAGCGGGCTGGAAATTGGACATGAGTTTGAGTTCGGATCGGTCAAGGCCCTGTGGGTGGCGGAGCGGGCCCAGGGACCGAGTGGCCTGGTCCTTCTCCTGCTTCTTGTGTTCTTTAGAGTTGAGGTTGGATCAGATCAGCCATGATCTCATTGACTGGCGGAGCAGGCTCGAGGGGCCGATTGGTCTACTCCTGCTCCTATTTCTTATGTTCGAATGACACTGCTCTGTCCACTGGACACTGCTCTGTTCACTGCACACTGCTCTGTTCACTGGACACTGCTCTGTTCACTGGACCCTGCTCTGTCCACTGGTCACTGCTCTGTTCACTGGTCACTGCTCTGTTCACTGGTCACTGCTCTGTTCACTGGTCACTGATCACTGCTCTGTTCACTGCACACTGCTCTGTCCACTGGACACTGCTCTGTCCACTGGACACTGCTCTGTTCACTGGACACTGCTCTGTCCACTGGACACTGGACACTGCTCTGTTCACTGCTCTGTTCACGGTCCACTGGTCACTGCTCTGTTCACTGGTCACTGCTCTGTTCACTGGACACTGGTCACTGCTCTGTTCACTGGTCACTGCTCTTTTCACTGGACACTGCTCTGTCCACTGGTAACTGCTCTGTTCACTGGTCACTGCTCTGTTCACTGGACACTGCTCTGTCCACTGGTCACTGCTCTGTTCACTGGACACGGCTCTGTTCACTGGACACTGCTCTGTTCACTGGTCACTGCTCTGTTCACTGGACACTGCTCTGTCCACTGGTCACTGCTCTGTTCACTGGACACTGCTCTGTTCACTGGACACTGCTCTGTTCACTGATCACTGCTCTGTCCACTGGACACTGCTCTGTTCACTGGACACTGCTCTGTTCACTGGACACTGCTCTGTTCACTGGACACTGCTCTGTTCACTGGTCACTGGTCACTGCTCTGTTGACTGGTCACTGCTCTGTTCACTGGTCACTGCTCTGTTCACTGGACACTGCTCTGTTCACTGGACACTGCTCTGTTCACTGGACACTGCTCTGTTCACTGGACCCTGCTCTGTCCACTGGTCACTGCTCTGTTCACTGGTCACTGCTCTGTTCACTGTCACTGCTCTGTTCACTGGTCACTGATCACTGCTCTGTCCACTGGACACTGCTCTGTTCACTGGACACTGCTCTGTCCACTGTCCACTGGACACTGCTCTGTTCACTGCTCTGTTCACGGTCCACTGGTCACTGCTCTGTTCACTGGTCACTGCTCTGTTCACTGGACACTGGTCACTGCTCTGTTCACTGGTCACTGCTCTTTTCACTGGACACTGCTCTGTCCACTGGTCACTGCTCTGTTCACTGGTCACTGCTCTGTTCACTGGACACTGCTCTGTCCTCTGGTCACTGCTCTGTTCACTGGACACTGCTCTGTTCACTGGACACTGCTCTGTTCACTGGTCACTGCTCTGTTCACTGGACACTGCTCTGTTCACTGGTCACTGCTCTGTTCACTGGTCACTGCTCTGTTCACTGGTCACTGCTCTGTTACTGGAAACTGGTCACTGCTCTGTTCACTGGTCACTGCTCTGTTCACTGGACACTGCTCTGTTCACTGGACACTGCTTTGTTCACTGGTCACTGCTCTGTTCACTGGACACTGCTCTGTTCACTGGTCACTGCTCTGTTCACAGGACAGTTTTGGTGTCCGTACTTAAGAAAAGACATACTTGCTCTCGAGGCAGTAAAAGAAGGTTCACTCGGTTAATTCCGGGGATGAGGGAGTGGACATACGAGGAGAGGTTGAGTAGATTGGGACTCTACTCATTGGAGTTCAGAAGAATGAGAGGCGATCTTATTGAAACATATAAGATTGTGAAGGGGCTTGATCAGGTGGACGCGGTGAGGATGTTCCCAATGATGGGTGAAACTAGAACTAGGGGACATAATCTTAGAATAAGGGGCTGCTCTTTCAAAACTGAGATGAGGAGAAACTTTTTCACTCAGAGGGTAGTGGGTCTGTGGAATTTGCTACCCCAGGAAGCTGTGGAAGCTACCTCATCAAATAAATTTAAAACAGAAATAGACCGTTTCCTAGAAGTAAAGGGAATCAGGGGTTACGGGGAGCGGGCTGGAAATTGGACATGAGTTTGAGTTCGGATCGGTCAAGGCCCTGTGGGTGGCGGAGCGGGCCCAGGGACCGAGTGGCCTGGTCCTTCTCCTGCTTCTTGTGTTCTTTAGAGTTGAGGTTGGATCAGATCAGCCATGATCTCATTGACTGGCGGAGCAGGCTCGAGGGGCCGATTGGTCTACTCCTGCTCCTATTTCTTATGTTCTAATGACACTGCTCTGTCCACTGGACACTGCTCTGTTCACTGCACACTGCTCTGTTCACTGGACACTGCTCTGTTCACTGGACACTGCTCTGTTCACTGGACCCTGCTCTGTCCACTGGTCACTGCTCTGTTCACTGGTCACTGCTCTGTTCACTGGTCACTGCTCTGTTCACTGGTCACTGATCACTGCTCTGTTCACTGATCACTGCTCTGTCCACTGGACACTGCTCTGTCCACTGACACTGCTCTGTTCACTGGACACTGCTCTGTCCACTGGACACTGGACACTGCTCTGTTCACTGCTCTGTTCACGGTCCACTGGTCACTGCTCTGTTCACTGGTCACTGCTCTGTTCACTGGACACTGGTCACTGCTCTGTTCACTGGTCACTGCTCTTTTCACTGGACACTGCTCTGTCCACTGGTAACTGCTCTGTTCACTGGTCACTGCTCTGTTCACTGGACACTGCTCTGTCCACTGGTCACTGCTCTGTTCACTGGACACTGCTCTGTTCACTGGACACTGCTCTGTTCACTGGTCACTGCTCTGTTCACTGGACACTGCTCTGTCCACTGGTCACTGCTCTGTTCACTGGACACTGCTCTGTTCACTGGACACTGCTCTGTTCACTGATCACTGCTCTGTCCACTGGACACTGGTCACTGCTCTGTTGACTGGACACTGCTCTGTTCACTGGAAACTGCTCCATTCACTGGTCACTGGTCACTGCTCTGTTCACTGGTCACTGGTCACTGCTCTGTTCACTGGTCACTGCTCTGGTCACTGGTCACTGCTCTGTTCACTGGTCACTGGTCACTGCTCTGTTCACTGGTCACTGCTCTGGTCACTGGTCACTGCTCTGTTCACTGGAAACTGCTCCATTCACTGGTCACTGGTCACTGCTCTGTTCACTGCACACTGCTCTGTTCACTGGACACTGCTCTGTTCACTGGACACTGCTCTGTTCACTGGTCACTGCTCTGTTCACTGTCACTGCTCTGTTCACTGGTCACTGATCACTGCTCTGTTCACTGCACACTGCTCTGTCCACTGGACACTGCTCTGTCCACTGGACACTGCTCTGTTCACTGGACACTGCTCTGTCCACTGGACACTGGACACTGCTCTGTTCACTGCTCTGTTCACGGTCCACTGGTCACTGCTCTGTTCACTGGTCACTGCTCTGTTCACTGGACACTGGTCACTGCTCTGTTCACTGGTCACTGCTCTTTTCACTGGACACTGCTCTGTCCACTGGTCACTGCTCTGTTCACTGGACACTGCTCTGTCCTCTGGTCACTGCTCTGTTCACTGGACACTGCTCTGTTCACTGGACACTGCTCTGTTCACTGATCACTGCTCTCTCCACTGGACACTGCTCTGTTCACTGGAAACTGCTCTGTTCACTGGACACTGCTCTGTTCACTGGTCACTGGTCACTGCTCTGTTGACTGGTCACTGCTCTGTTCACTGGTCACTGCTCTGTTCACTGGACACTGCTCTGGTCACTGGTCACTGCTCTGTTCACTGGACACTGCTCCATTCACTGGTCACTGGTCACTGCTCTGTTCACTGGTCACTGCTCTGTTCACTGGTCACTGGTCACTGCTCTTTTCACTGGACACTGCTCTGTTCACTGTTCACTGGTCACTGCTCTTTTCACTGGACACTGCTCTGTCCACTGGACACTGCTCTTTTCACTGGACACTGCTCTGTCCACTGGTCGCTGCTCTGTTCACTGGACACTGCTCTGTTCATTGGTCACTGGTCACTGCTCTGTTCACTGGACACTGGTCACTGCTCTGTTCACTAGACACTGCTCTGTTCACTGGACACTAGACACTGCTCTGTTCACTGGACACTGGTCACTGCTCTGTTCACTAGACACTGCTCTGTTCACTGGACACTGGACACTGCTCTGTTCACTGGACACTGGTCACTGCTCTTTTCACTGGACACTGCTCTGTTCACTGGTCACTGCTCTTTTCACTGGTCACTGCTCTGTTCACTGGTCACTGGACACTGCTCTGTTCACTGGACACTGCTCTGTTCACTGGTCACTGCTCTGTTCACTGGTCACTGCTCTGTTCACTGGACACTGATCTGTCCACTGGTCACTGCTCTGTTCCATTGACACTGCTCTGTTCACTGGACACTGCTCTGTTCACTGGTCACTGCTCTGTTTACTGGACACTGGTCTGTCCACTGGTCACTGCTCTGTTCACTGGACACTGCTCTGTTCACTGGACAATGCTCTGTTCACTGGTCACTGCTCTGTTCACTGGACACTGCTCTGTTCACTGGACACTGCTCTGTTCACTGGTCACTGCTCTGTTCACTGGTCACTGCTCTGTTCACTGGACACTGCTCTGGTCACTGGTCACTGCTCTGTTCACTGGACACTGCTCTGGTCACTGGTCACTGCTCTGTTCACTGGACACTGCTCTGTTCACTGGTCACTGGTCACTGCTCTGTTCACTGGTCACTGCTCTGTTCACTGGTCACTGGTCACTGCTCTTTTCACTGGACACTGCTCTGTTCACTGGTCACTGGTCACTGCTCTTTTCACTGGACACTGCTCTGTCCACTGGTCGCTGCTCTGCTCACTGGACACTGCTCTGTTCACTGGTCACTGCTCTGTTCACTGGTCACTGGTCACTGCTCTGTTCACTGGACACTGCTCTGTTCACTGGACACTGGTCACTGCTCTGTTCACTGGTCACTGCTCTTTTCACTGGACACTGCTCTGTTCACTGGTCACTGGACACTGCTCTGTTCACTGGACACTGCTCTGTTCACTGGAGACTGCTCTGTTCACTGGACACTGCTCTGTTCACTGGTCACTGCTCTGTCCACTGGTCACTGCTCTGTTCACTGGACACTGCTCTGTTCACTGGACACTGCTCTGTTCACTGGACACTGCTCTGTTCACTGGACACTGCTCTGACCACTGGTCACTGCTCTGTTCACTGGACACTGCTCTGTTCACTGGACACTGCTCTGACCACTGGACACTGCTCTGTTCACTGGACACTGCTCTGTTCACTGGACACTGCTCTGTTCACTGGTCACTGCTCTGTTCACTGGTCACTGCTCTGTTCAATGGACACTGCTCTGTTCACTGGTCACTGCTCTGTTCACTGGTCACTGCTCTGTTCACTGGACACTACTCTGTCCACTGGTCATTGCTCTGTTTACTGGACACTGCTCTGTTCACTGGACACTGCTCCATTCACTGGTCACTGGTCACTGCTCTGTTCACTGGTCACTGCTCTGTTCACTGGTCACTGGTCACTGCTCTTTTCACTGGACACTGCTCTGTTCACTGTTCACTGGTCACTGCTGTTTTCACTGGACACTGCTCTGTCCACTGGACACTGCTCTTTTCACTGGACACTGCTCTGTCCACTGGTCGCTGCTCTGTTCACTGGACACTGCTCTGTTCATTGGTCACTGGTCACTGCTCTGTTCACTGGACACTGGTCACTGCTCTGTTCACTAGACACTGCTCTGTTCACTGGACACTAGACACTGCTCTGTTCACTGGACACTGGTCACTGCTCTGTTCACTAGACACTGCTCTGTTCACTGGACACTGGACACTGCTCTGTTCACTGGACACTGCTCTGTCCTCTGGTCACTGCTCTGTTCACTGGACACTGCTCTGTTCACTGGACACTGCTCTGTTCACTGGACAATGGTCACTGCTCTGTTCACTGGTCACTGCTCTGTTCACTGGACACTGCTCTTTTCACTGGTCACTGCTCTGTTCACTGGACACTGCTCTGTTCACTGGTCACTGCTCTGTTCACTGGACACTGCTCTGTTCACTGGACACTGCTCTGTTCACTGGTCACTGCTCTGTTCACTGGTCACCGCTCTGTTCACTGGTCACTGCTCTGTTCAGTGGTCACCGCTCTGTTCACTGGACACTGCTCTGTTCACTGGACACTGCTCTGTTCACTGGTCACCGCTCTGTTCACTGGACACTGCTCTGTTCACTGGTCACTGCTCTGTTCACTGGACACTGCTCTGTTCACTGGTCACTGCTCTGTTCACAGGACAGTTTTGGTGTCCATACTTAAGAAAAGACATACTTGCTCTCGAGGCAGTAAAAGAAGGTTCACTCGGTTAATTCCGGGGATGAGGGAGTGGACATACGAGGAGAGGTTGAGTAGATTGGGACTCTACTCATTGGAGTTCAGAAGAATGAGAGGCGATCTTATTGAAACATATAAGATTGTGAAGGGGCTTGATCAGGTGGACGCGGTGAGGATGTTCCCAATGATGGGTGAAACTAGAACTAGGGGACATAATCTTAGAATAAGGGGCTGCTCTTTCAAAACTGAGATGAGGAGAAACTTTTTCACTCAGAGGGTAGTGGGTCTGTGGAATTTGCTACCCCAGGAAGCTGTGGAAGCTACCTCATCAAATAAATTTAAAACAGAAATAGACCGTTTCCTAGAAGTAAAGGGAATCAGGGGTTACGGGGAGCGGGCTGGAAATTGGACATGAGTTTGAGTTCGGATCGGTCAAGGCCCTGTGGGTGGCGGAGCGGGCCCAGGGACCGAGTGGCCTGGTCCTTCTCCTGCTTCTTGTGTTCTTTAGAGTTGAGGTTGGATCAGATCAGCCATGATCTCATTGACTGGCGGAGCAGGCTCGAGGGGCCGATTGGTCTACTCCTGCTCCTATTTCTTATGTTCTAATGACACTGCTCTGTCCACTGGACACTGCTCTGTTCACTGCACACTGCTCTGTTCACTGGACACTGCTCTGTTCACTGGACACTGCTCTGTTCACTGGACCCTGCTCTGTCCACTGGTCACTGCTCTGTTCACTGGTCACTGCTCTGTTCACTGGTCACTGCTCTGTTCACTGGTCACTGATCACTGCTCTGTTCACTGCACACTGCTCTGTCCACTGGACACTGCTCTGTCCACTGGACACTGCTCTGTTCACTGGACACTGCTCTGTCCACTGGACACTGGACACTGCTCTGTTCACTGCTCTGTTCACGGTCCACTGGTCACTGCTCTGTTCACTGGTCACTGCTCTGTTCACTGGACACTGGTCACTGCTCTGTTCACTGGTCACTGCTCTTTTCACTGGACACTGCTCTGTCCACTGGTAACTGCTCTGTTCACTGGTCACTGCTCTGTTCACTGGACACTGCTCTGTCCACTGGTCACTGCTCTGTTCACTGGACACTGCTCTGTTCACTGGACACTGCTCTGTTCACTGGTCACTGCTCTGTTCACTGGACACTGCTCTGTCCACTGGTCACTGCTCTGTTCACTGGACACTGCTCTGTTCACTGGACACTGCTCTGTTCACTGATCACTGCTCTGTCCACTGGACACTGGTCACTGCTCTGTTGACTGGACACTGCTCTGTTCACTGGAAACTGCTCCATTCACTGGTCACTGGTCACTGCTCTGTTCACTGGTCACTGGTCACTGCTCTGTTCACTGGTCACTGCTCTGGTCACTGGTCACTGCTCTGTTCACTGGTCACTGGTCACTGCTCTGTTCACTGGTCACTGCTCTGGTCACTGGTCACTGCTCTGTTCACTGGAAACTGCTCCATTCACTGGTCACTGGTCACTGCTCTGTTCACTGCACACTGCTCTGTTCACTGGACACTGCTCTGTTCACTGGACACTGCTCTGTTCACTGGTCACTGCTCTGTTCACTGTCACTGCTCTGTTCACTGGTCACTGATCACTGCTCTGTTCACTGCACACTGCTCTGTCCACTGGACACTGCTCTGTCCACTGGACACTGCTCTGTTCACTGGACACTGCTCTGTCCACTGGACACTGGACACTGCTCTGTTCACTGCTCTGTTCACGGTCCACTGGTCACTGCTCTGTTCACTGGTCACTGCTCTGTTCACTGGACACTGGTCACTGCTCTGTTCACTGGTCACTGCTCTTTTCACTGGACACTGCTCTGTCCACTGGTCACTGCTCTGTTCACTGGACACTGCTCTGTCCTCTGGTCACTGCTCTGTTCACTGGACACTGCTCTGTTCACTGGACACTGCTCTGTTCACTGATCACTGCTCTCTCCACTGGACACTGCTCTGTTCACTGGAAACTGCTCTGTTCACTGGACACTGCTCTGTTCACTGGTCACTGGTCACTGCTCTGTTGACTGGTCACTGCTCTGTTCACTGGTCACTGCTCTGTTCACTGGACACTGCTCTGGTCACTGGTCACTGCTCTGTTCACTGGACACTGCTCCATTCACTGGTCACTGGTCACTGCTCTGTTCACTGGTCACTGCTCTGTTCACTGGTCACTGGTCACTGCTCTTTTCACTGGACACTGCTCTGTTCACTGTTCACTGGTCACTGCTCTTTTCACTGGACACTGCTCTGTCCACTGGACACTGCTCTTTTCACTGGACACTGCTCTGTCCACTGGTCGCTGCTCTGTTCACTGGACACTGCTCTGTTCATTGGTCACTGGTCACTGCTCTGTTCACTGGACACTGGTCACTGCTCTGTTCACTAGACACTGCTCTGTTCACTGGACACTAGACACTGCTCTGTTCACTGGACACTGGTCACTGCTCTGTTCACTAGACACTGCTCTGTTCACTGGACACTGGACACTGCTCTGTTCACTGGACACTGGTCACTGCTCTTTTCACTGGACACTGCTCTGTTCACTGGTCACTGCTCTTTTCACTGGTCACTGCTCTGTTCACTGGTCACTGGACACTGCTCTGTTCACTGGACACTGCTCTGTTCACTGGTCACTGCTCTGTTCACTGGTCACTGCTCTGTTCACTGGACACTGATCTGTCCACTGGTCACTGCTCTGTTCCATTGACACTGCTCTGTTCACTGGACACTGCTCTGTTCACTGGTCACTGCTCTGTTTACTGGACACTGGTCTGTCCACTGGTCACTGCTCTGTTCACTGGACACTGCTCTGTTCACTGGACAATGCTCTGTTCACTGGTCACTGCTCTGTTCACTGGACACTGCTCTGTTCACTGGACACTGCTCTGTTCACTGGTCACTGCTCTGTTCACTGGTCACTGCTCTGTTCACTGGACACTGCTCTGGTCACTGGTCACTGCTCTGTTCACTGGACACTGCTCTGGTCACTGGTCACTGCTCTGTTCACTGGACACTGCTCTGTTCACTGGTCACTGGTCACTGCTCTGTTCACTGGTCACTGCTCTGTTCACTGGTCACTGGTCACTGCTCTTTTCACTGGACACTGCTCTGTTCACTGGTCACTGGTCACTGCTCTTTTCACTGGACACTGCTCTGTCCACTGGTCGCTGCTCTGTTCACTGGACACTGCTCTGTTCACTGGTCACTGCTCTGTTCACTGGTCACTGGTCACTGCTCTGTTCACTGGACACTGCTCTGTTCACTGGACACTGGTCACTGCTCTGTTCACTGGTCACTGCTCTTTTCACTGGACACTGCTCTGTTCACTGGTCACTGGACACTGCTCTGTTCACTGGACACTGCTCTGTTCACTGGAGACTGCTCTGTTCACTGGACACTGCTCTGTTCACTGGTCACTGCTCTGTCCACTGGTCACTGCTCTGTTCACTGGACACTGCTCTGTTCACTGGACACTGCTCTGTTCACTGGACACTGCTCTGTTCACTGGACACTGCTCTGACCACTGGTCACTGCTCTGTTCACTGGACACTGCTCTGTTCACTGGACACTGCTCTGACCACTGGACACTGCTCTGTTCACTGGACACTGCTCTGTTCACTGGACACTGCTCTGTTCACTGGTCACTGCTCTGTTCACTGGTCACTGCTCTGTTCAATGGACACTGCTCTGTTCACTGGTCACTGCTCTGTTCACTGGTCACTGCTCTGTTCACTGGACACTACTCTGTCCACTGGTCATTGCTCTGTTTACTGGACACTGCTCTGTTCACTGGACACTGCTCCATTCACTGGTCACTGGTCACTGCTCTGTTCACTGGTCACTGCTCTGTTCACTGGTCACTGGTCACTGCTCTTTTCACTGGACACTGCTCTGTTCACTGTTCACTGGTCACTGCTGTTTTCACTGGACACTGCTCTGTCCACTGGACACTGCTCTTTTCACTGGACACTGCTCTGTCCACTGGTCGCTGCTCTGTTCACTGGACACTGCTCTGTTCATTGGTCACTGGTCACTGCTCTGTTCACTGGACACTGGTCACTGCTCTGTTCACTAGACACTGCTCTGTTCACTGGACACTAGACACTGCTCTGTTCACTGGACACTGGTCACTGCTCTGTTCACTAGACACTGCTCTGTTCACTGGACACTGGACACTGCTCTGTTCACTGGACACTGCTCTGTCCTCTGGTCACTGCTCTGTTCACTGGACACTGCTCTGTTCACTGGACACTGCTCTGTTCACTGGTCACTGCTCTATTCACTGGACACTGCTCTGTCCACTGGTCACTGCTCTGTTCACTGATCACTGCTCTCTCCACTGGACACTGCTCTGTTCACTGGAAACTGCTCTGTTCACTGGACACTGCTCTGTTCACTGTTCACTGGTCACTGCTCTGTCCACTGGTCACTGCTCTGTTCACTGGTCACTGCTCTGTTCACTGGACACTGCTCTGGTCACTGGTCACTGCTCTGTTCACTGGACACTGCTCCATTCACTGGTCACTGGTCACTGCTCTGTTCACTGGTCACTGCTCTGTTCACTGGTCACTGGTCACTGCTCTTTTCACTGGACACTGGTCACTGCTCTGTTCACTAGACACTGCTCTGTTCACTGGACACTGGTCACTGCTCTGTTCACTAGACACTGCTCTGTTCACTGGACACTGGACACTGCTCTGTTCACTGGACACTGGTCACTGCTCTTTTCACTGGACACTGCTCTGTTCACTGGTCACTGCTCTTTTCACTGGTCACTGCTCTGTTCACTGGTCACTGGACACTGCCCTGTTCACTGGACACTGCTCTGTTCACTGGTCACTGCTCTGTTCACTGGTCACTGCTCTGTTCACTGGACACTGATCTGTCCACTGGTCACTGCTCTGTTCCATTGACACTGCTCTGTTCACTGGACACTGCTCTGTTCACTGGTCACTGCTCTGTTTACTGGACACTGGTCTGTCCACTGGTCACTGCTCTGTTCACTGGACACTGCTCTGTTCACTGGACAATGCTCTGTTCACTGGTCACTGCTCTGTTCACTGGACACTGCTCTGTTCACTGGACACTGCTCTGTTCACTGGACTCTGCTCTGTTCACTGGTCACTGCTCTGTTCACTGGTCACTGCTCTGTTCACTGGTCACTGCTCTGTTCACTGGACACTGCTCTGGTCACTGGTCACTGCTCTGTTCACTGGACACTGCTCTGGTCACTGGTCACTGCTCTGTTCACTGGACACTGCTCTGTTCACTGGTCACTGGTCACTGCTCTGTTCACTGGTCACTGCTCTGTTCACTGGTCACTGGTCACTGCTCTTTTCACTGGACACTGCTCTGTTCACTGGTCACTGGTCACTGCTCTTTTCACTGGACACTGCTCTGTCCACTGGTCGCTGCTCTGTTCACTGGACACTGCTCTGTTCACTGGTCACTGCTCTGTTCACTGGTCACTGGTCACTGCTCTGTTCACTGGACACTGCTCTGTTCACTGGACACTGGTCACTGCTCTGTTCACTGGTCACTGCTCTTTTCACTGGACACTGCTCTGTTCACTGGTCACTGGACACTGCTCTGTTCACTGGACACTGCTCTGTTCACTGGAGACTGCTCTGTTCACTGGACACTGCTCTGTTCACTGGTCACTGCTCTGTCCACTGGTCACTGCTCTGTTCACTGGACACTGCTCTGTTCACTGGACACTGCTCTGTTCACTGGACACTGCTCTGTTCACTGGACACTGCTCTGACCACTGGTCACTGCTCTGTTCACTGGACACTGCTCTGTTCACTGGACACTGCTCTGTTCACTGGTCACTGCTCTGTTCACTGGTCACTGCTCTGTTCAATGGACACTGCTCTGTTCACTGGTCACTGCTCTGTTCAATGGACACTGCTCTGTTCACTGGTCACTGCTCTGTTCACTGGTCACTGCTCTGTTACTGGACACTACTCTGTCCACTGGTCATTGCTCTGTTTACTGGACACTGCTCTGTTCACTGGACACTGCTCCATTCACTGGTCACTGGTCACTGCTCTGTTCACTGGTCACTGCTCTGTTCACTGGTCACTGGTCACTGCTCTTTTCACTGGACACTGCTCTGTTCACTGTTCACTGGTCACTGCTCTTTTCACTGGACACTGCTCTGTCCACTGGACACTGCTCTTTTCACTGGACACTGCTCTGTCCACTGGTCGCTGCTCTGTTCACTGGACACTGCTCTGTTCATTGGTCACTGGTCACTGCTCTGTTCACTGGACACTGGTCACTGCTCTGTTCACTAGACACTGCTCTGTTCACTGGACACTAGACACTGCTCTGTTCACTGGACACTGGTCCACTGCTCTGTTCACTAGACACTGCTCTGTTCACTGGACACTGGACACTGCTCTGTTCACTGGACACTGGTCACTGCTCTTTTCACTGGACACTGCTCTGTTCACTGGTCACTGCTCTTTTCACTGGTCACTGCTCTGTTCACTGGTCACTGGACACTGCTCTGTTCACTGGTCACTGCTCTGTTCACTGGTCACTGCTCTGTTCACTGGTCACTGCTCTGTTCACTGGACACTGCTCTGTCCACTGGTCACTGCTCTGTTCCATTGACACTGCTCTGTTCACTGGACACTGCTCTGTTCACTGGTCACTGCTCTGTTTACTGGACACTGGTCTGTCCACTGGTCACTGCTCTGTTCACTGGACACTGCTCTGTTCACTGGACAATGCTCTGTTCACTGGTCACTGCTCTGTTCACTGGACACTGCTCTGTTCACTGGACACTGCTCTGTTCACTGGTCACTGGTCACTGCTCTGTTCACTGGTCACTGCTCTGTTCACTGGTCACTGCTCTGTTCACTGGACACTGCTCTGGTCACTGGTCACTGCTCTGTTCACTGGACACTGCTCTGTCTGGTCACTGGTCACTGCTCTGTTCACTGGTCACTGCTCTGTTCACTGGTCACTGGTCACTGCTCTTTTCACTGGACACTGCTCTGTTCACTGGTCACTGGTCACTGCTCTTTTCACTGGACACTGCTCTGTTCACTGGTCACTGGTCACTGCTCTTTTCACTGGACACTGCTCTGTCCACTGGTCGCTGCTCTGTTCACTGGACACTGCTCTGTTCACTGGTCACTGCTCTGTTCACTGGTCACTGGTCACTGCTCTGTTCACTGGACACTGCTCTGTTCACTGGACACTGGTCACTGCTCTGTTCACTGGTCACTGCTCTTTTCACTGGACACTGCTCTGTTCACTGGTCACTGGACACTGCTCTGTTCACTGGACACTGCTCTGTTCACTGGAGACTGCTCTGTTCACTGGACACTGCTCTGTTCACTGGTCACTGCTCTGTCCACTGGTCACTGCTCTGTTCACTGGACACTGCTCTGTTCACTGGACACTGCTCTGTTCACTGGACACTGCTCTGTTCACTGGACACTGCTCTGACCACTGGTCAATGCTCTGTTCACTGGACACTGCTCTGTTCACTGGACACTGCTCTGACCACTGGACACTGCTCTGTTCACTGGACACTGCTCTGTTCACTGGACACTGCTCTGTTCACTGGTCACTGCTCTGTTCACTGGTCACTGCTCTGTTCACTGGACACTGCTCTGTTCACTGGACACTGCTCTGACCACTGGACACTGCTCTGTTCACTGGACACTGCTCTGTTCACTGGACACTGCTCTGTTCACTGGTCACTGCTCTGTTCACTGGTCACTGCTCTGTTCAATGGACACTGCTCTGTTCACTGGTCACTGCTCTGTTCACTGGTCACTGCTCTGTTTACTGGACACTACTCTGTCCACTGGTCATTGCTCTGTTTACTGGACACTGCTCTGTTCACTGGACACTGCTCCATTCACTGGTCACTGGTCACTGCTCTGTTCACTGGTCACTGCTCTGTTCACTGGTCACTGGTCACTGCTCTTTTCACTGGACACTGCTCTGTTCACTGTTCACTGGTCACTGCTCTTTTCACTGGACACTGCTCTGTCCACTGGACACTGCTCTTTTCACTGGACACTGCTCTGTCCACTGGTCGCTGCTCTGTTCACTGGACACTGCTCTGTTCATTGGTCACTGGTCACTGCTCTGTTCACTGGACACTGGTCACTGCTCTGTTCACTAGACACTGCTCTGTTCACTGGACACTAGACACTGCTCTGTTCACTGGACACTGGTCACTGCTCTGTTCACTAGACACTGCTCTGTTCACTGGACACTGGACACTGCTCTGTTCACTGGACACTGGTCACTGCTCTTTTCACTGGACACTGCTCTGTTCACTGGTCACTGCTCTTTTCACTGGTCACTGCTCTGTTCACTGGTCACTGGACACTGCTCTGTTCACTGGTCACTGCTCTGTTCACTGGTCACTGCTCTGTTCACTGGTCACTGCTCTGTTCACTGGACACTGCTCTGTCCACTGGTCACTGCTCTGTTCCATTGACACTGCTCTGTTCACTGGACACTGCTCTGTTCACTGGTCACTGCTCTGTTTACTGGACACTGGTCTGTCCACTGGTCACTGCTCTGTTCACTGGACACTGCTCTGTTCACTGGACAATGCTCTGTTCACTGATCACTGCTCTGTTCACTGGACACTGCTCTGTTCACTGGACACTGCTCTGTTCACTGGACACTGCTCTGTTCACTGGTCACTGGTCACTGCTCTGTTCACTGGTCACTGCTCTGTTCACTGGTCACTGCTCTGTTCACTGGACACTGCTCTGGTCACTGGTCACTGCTCTGTTCACTGGACACTGCTCTGGTCACTGGTCACTGCTCTGTTCACTGGACACTGCTCTGTTCACTGGTCACTGGTCACTGCTCTGTTCACTGGTCACTGCTCTGTTCACTGGTCACTGGTCACTGCTCTTTTCACTGGACACTGCTCTGTTCACTGGTCACTGGTCACTGCTCTTTTCACTGGACACTGCTCTGTCCACTGGTCGCTGCTCTGTTCACTGGACACTGCTCTGTTCACTGGTCACTGCTCTGTTCACTGGTCACTGGTCACTGCTCTGTTCACTGGACACTGCTCTGTTCACTGGACACTGGTCACTGCTCTGTTCACTGGTCACTGCTCTTTTCACTGGACACTGCTCTGTTCACTGGTCACTGGACACTGCTCTGTTCACTGGACACTGCTCTGTTCACTGGAGACTGCTCTGTTCACTGGACACTGCTCTGTTCACTGGTCACTGCTCTGTCCACTGGTCACTGCTCTGTTCACTGGACACTGCTCTGTTCACTGGACACTGCTCTGTTCACTGGACACTGCTCTGTTCACTGGACACTGCTCTGACCACTGGTCAATGCTCTGTTCACTGGACACTGCTCTGTTCACTGGACACTGCTCTGACCACTGGACACTGCTCTGTTCACTGGACACTGCTCTGTTCACTGGACACTGCTCTGTTCACTGGTCACTGCTCTGTTCACTGGTCACTGCTCTGTTCAATGGGCACTGCTCTGTTCACTGGTCACTGCTCTGTTCACTCTTGGTCACTGCTCTGTTCACTGGACACTACTCTGTCCACTGGTCATTGCTCTGTTCACTGGTCACTGCTCTGTTCACTGGTCACTGCTCTGTTCACTCTTGGTCACTGCTTTGTCCAGTGGACATTGCTCCCTTCACTGGTCACTGCTCTGTTCACTGGACACTGCTCTGTCCACTGGACACTGCTCTGTCCACTGGTCACTGCTCTGTTCACTGGACACTGCTCTGTTCACTGGTCACTGCTCTGTTCACTGGACACTGATCTGTTCACTGCTCTGTCCACTGGACACTGCTATGTCCACTGGACACTGCTCTGTTCACTGGTCACTGCTCTGTACACTGGTCACTGCTCTGTTCAATGGACACTGCTCTGTTCACTGGTCACTGCTCTGTTCACTGGTCACTGCTCTGTTCACTGGACACTACTCTGTCCACTGGTCATTGCTCTGTTTACTGGACACTGCTCCATTCACTGGTCACTGGTCACTGCTCTGTTCACTGGTCACTGCTCTGTTCACTGGTCACTGGTCACTGCTCTTTTCACTGGACACTGCTCTGTTCACTGTTCACTGGTCACTGCTCTTTTCACTGGACACTGCTCTGTCCACTGGTCGCTGCTCTGTTCACTGGACACTGCTCTGTTCATTGGTCACTGGTCACTGCTCTGTTCACTGGACACTGGTCACTGCTCTGTTCACTAGACACTGCTCTGTTCACTGGACACTAGACACTGCTCTGTTCACTGGACACTGGTCACTGCTCTGTTCACTAGACACTGCTCTGTTCACTGGACACTGGACACTGCTCTGTTCACTGGACACTGCTCTGTCCTCTGGTCACTGCTCTGTTCACTGGACACTGCTCTGTTCACTGGACACTGCTCTGTTCACTGGTCACTGCTCTGTTCACTGGACACTGCTCTGTCCACTGGTCACTGCTCTATTCACTGGACACTGCTCTGTTCACTGGACACTGCTCTGTTCACTGATCACTGCTCTCTCCACTGGACACTGCTCTGTTCACTGGAAACTGCTCTGTTCACTGGTCACTGGTCACTGCTCTGTTGACTGGTCACTGCTCTGGTCACTGGTCACTGCTCTGTTCACTGGACACTGCTCCATTCACTGGTCACTGGTCACTGCTCTGATCACTGGTCACTGCTCTGTTCACTGGTCACTGGTCACTGCTCTTTTCACTGGACACTGCTCTGTTCACTGTTCACTGGTCACTGCTCTTTTCACTGGACACTGCTCTGTCCACTGGACACTGCTCTTTTCACTGGACACTGCTCTGTCCACTGGTCGCTGCTCTGTTCACTGGACACTGCTCTGTTCATTGGTCACTGGTCACTGCTCTGTTCACTGGACACTGGTCACTGCTCTGTTCACTAGACACTGCTCTGTTCACTGGACACTAGACACTGCTCTGTTCACTGGACACTGGTCACTGCTCTGTTCACTAGACACTGCTCTGTTCACTGGACACTGGACACTGCTCTGTTCACTGGACACTGGTCACTGCTCTTTTCACTGGACACTGCTCTGTTCACTGGTCACTGCTCTTTTCACTGGTCACTGCTCTGTTCACTGGTCACTGGACACTGCTCTGTTCACTGGACACTGCTCTGTTCACTGGTCACTGCTCTGTTCACTGGACACTGATCTGTCCACTGGTCACTGCTCTGTTCCATTGACACTGCTCTGTTCACTGGACACTGCTCTGTTCACTGGTCACTGCTCTGTTTACTGGACACTGGTCTGTCCACTGGTCACTGCTCTGTTCACTGGACACTGCTCTGTTCACTGGACAATGCTCTGTTCACTGGTCACTGCTCTGTTCACTGGACACTGCTCTGTTCACTGGACACTGCTCTGTTCACTGGACACTGCTCTGTTCACTGGTCACTGGTCACTGCTCTGTTCACTGGTCACTGCTCTGTTCACTGGTCACTGCTCTGTTCACTGGACACTGCTCTGGTCACTGGTCACTGCTCTGTTCACTGGACACTGCTCTGGTCACTGGTCACTGCTCTGTTCACTGGACACTGCTCTGTTCACTGGTCACTGGTCACTGCTCTGTTCACTGGTCACTGCTCTGTTCACTGGTCACTGGTCACTGCTCTTTTCACTGGACACTGCTCTGTTCACTGGTCACTGGTCACTGCTCTTTTCACTGGACACTGCTCTGTCCACTGGTCGCTGCTCTGTTCACTGGACACTGCTCTGTTCACTGGTCACTGCTCTGTTCACTGGTCACTGGTCACTGCTCTGTTCACTGGACACTGCTCTGTTCACTGGACACTGGTCACTGCTCTGTTCACTGGTCACTGCTCTTTTCACTGGACACTGCTCTGTTCACTGGTCACTGGACACTGCTCTGTTCACTGGACACTGCTCTGTTCACTGGAGACTGCTCTGTTCACTGGACACTGCTCTGTTCACTGGTCACTGCTCTGTCCACTGGTCACTGCTCTGTTCACTGGACACTGCTCTGTTCACTGGACACTGCTCTGTTCACTGGACACTGCTCTGTTCACTGGACACTGCTCTGACCACTGGTCACTGCTCTGCTCACTGGACACTGCTCTGTTCACTGGACACTGCTCTGACCACTGGACACTGCTCTGTTCACTGGACACTGCTCTGTTCACTGGTCACTGCTCTGTTCACTGGTCACTGCTCTGTTCAATGGACACTGCTCTGTTCACTGGTCACTGCTCTGTTCACTGGTCACTGCTCTGTTCACTGGACACTGCTCTGTCCACTGGTCATTGCTCTGTTTACTGGACACTGCTCTGTTCACTGGACACTGCTCCATTCACTGGTCACTGGTCACTGCTCTGTTCACTGGTCACTGCTCTGTTCACTGGTCACTGGTCACTGCTCTTTTCACTGGACACTGCTCTGTTCACTGTTCACTGGTCACTGCTCTTTTCACTGGACACTGCTCTGTCCACTGGACACTGCTCTTTTCACTGGACACTGCTCTGTCCACTGGTCGCTGCTCTGTTCACTGGACACTGCTCTGTTCATTGGTCACTGGTCACTGCTCTGTTCACTGGACACTGGTCACTGCTCTGTTCACTAGACACTGCTCTGTTCACTGGACACTAGACACTGCTCTGTTCACTGGACACTGGTCACTGCTCTGTTCACTAGACACTGCTCTGTTCACTGGACACTGGACACTGCTCTGTTCACTGGACACTGGTCACTGCTCTTTTCACTGGACACTGCTCTGTTCACTGGTCACTGCTCTTTTCACTGGTCACTGCTCTGTTCACTGGTCACTGGACACTGCTCTGTTCACTGGACACTGCTCTGTTCACTGGTCACTGCTCTGTTCACTGGTCACTGCTCTGTTCACTGGACACTGCTCTGTCCACTGGTCACTGCTCTGTTCCATTGACACTGCTCTGTTCACTGGACACTGCTCTGTTCACTGGTCACTGCTCTGTTTACTGGACACTGGTCTGTCCACTGGTCACTGCTCTGTTCACTGGACACTGCTCTGTTCACTGGACAATGCTCTGTTCACTGGTCACTGCTCTGTTCACTGGACACTGCTCTGTTCACTGGACACTGCTCTGTTCACTGGACACTGCTCTGTTCACTGGTCACTGGTCACTGCTCTGTTCACTGGTCACTGCTCTGTTCACTGGTCACTGCTCTGTTCACTGGACACTGCTCTGGTCACTGGACACTGCTCTGTTCACTGGACACTGCTCTGGTCACTGGTCACTGCTCTGTTCACTGGACACTGCTCTGTTCACTGGTCACTGGTCACTGCTCTGTTCACTGGTCACTGCTCTGTTCACTGGTCACTGGTCACTGCTCTTTTCACTGGACACTGCTCTGTTCACTGGTCACTGGTCACTGCTCTTTTCACTGGACACTGCTCTGTCCACTGGTCGCTGCTCTGTTCACTGGACACTGCTCTGTTCACTGGTCACTGCTCTGTTCACTGGTCACTGGTCACTGCTCTGTTCAGTGGACACTGCTCTGTTCACTGGACACTGGTCACTGCTCTGTTCACTGGTCACTGCTCTTTTCACTGGACACTGCTCTGTTCACTGGTCACTGGACACTGCTCTGTTCACTGGACACTGCTCTGTTCACTGGAGACTGCTCTGTTCACTGGACACTGCTCTGTTCACTGGTCACTGCTCTGTCCACTGGTCACTGCTCTGTTCACTGGACACTGCTCTGTTCACTGGACACTGCTCTGTTCACTGGACACTGCTCTGTTCACTGGACACTGCTCTGACCACTGGTCACTGCTCTGTTCACTGGACACTGCTCTGTTCACTGGACACTGCTCTGACCACTGGACACTGCTCTGTTCACTGGACACTGCTCTGTTCACTGGACACTGCTCTGTTCACTGGTCACTGCTCTGTTCACTGGTCACTGCTCTGTTCAATGGACACTGCTCTGTTCACTGGTCACTGCTCTGTTCACTGGTCACTGCTCTGTTCACTGGACACTACTCTGTCCACTGGTCATTGCTCTGTTTACTGGACACTGCTCTGTTCACTGGAAACTGCTCTGTTCACTGGTCACTGCTCTGTTCACTGGTCACTGCTCTGTTCACTCATGGTCACTGCTTTGTCCAGTGGACATTGCTCCCTTCACTGGTCACTGCTCTGTTCACTGGACACTGCTCTGTCCACTGGTCACTTCTCTGTTCACTGGACACTGCTCTGTTCACTGGTCACTGCTCTGTTCACTGGACACTGATCTGTTCACTGCTCTGTCCACTGGACACTGCTATGTCCACTGGACACTACACTGTTCACTGGACACTGCTCTGTCCACTGGTCACTGCTCTGTCCACTGGTCACTGCTCTGTTCACTGGTTAGTGCTCTGTTCACTGGTCACTGTTCTGTTCACTGGACACTGCTCTGTCCACTGGAGACTGCTCTGTCCACTGGTCACTGCTCTGTTCACTGGACACTGCTCTGTTCACTGGTCACTGCTCTGTCCACTGGTCACTGCTCTGTCCACTGGACACTGCTCTGTTCACTGGACACTGCTCTGTCCACTGGTCACTGCTCTGTCCACTGGACACTGCTCTGTTCACCTGGACACTGCTCTGTCACGGGACAGTGCTCTGTTCACTGGACCTGCTCTGTTCACTGGACGCTGCTCAGTCCACTGACACTGGTCACTGGTCACTGGTCACTGCTCTGTCCACTGGTCACTGCTCTGTTCACTGGACACTGCTCTGTTCACTGGACACTGCTCTGTTCACTGGTCACTGCTCTGTCCACTGGTCACTGCTCTTTTCACTGGTCACTGCTCTGTTCACTGGTCACTGGACACTGCTCTGTTCACTGGACACTGCTCTGTTCACTGGTCACTGCTCTGTTCACTGGTCACTGCTCTGTTCACTGGACACTGCTCTGTCCACTGGTCACTGCTCTGTTCCATTGACACTGCTCTGTTCACTGGACACTGCTCTGTTCACTGGTCACTGCTCTGTTTACTGGACACTGCTCTGTCCACTGGTCACTGCTCTGTTCACTGGACACTGCTCTGTTCACTGGACAATGCTCTGTTCACTGGTCACTGCTCTGTTCACTGGACACTGCTCTGTTCACTGGACACTGCTCTGTTCACTGGACACTGCTCTGTTCACTGGTCACTGGTCACTGCTCTGTTCACTGGTCACTGCTCTGTTCACTGGTCACTGCTCTGTTCACTGGACACTGCTCTGGTCACTGGTCACTGCTCTGTCACTGGTCACTGCTCTGGTCCACTGGTCACTGCTCTGTTCACTGGACACTGCTCTGTTCACTGGTCACTGGTCACTGCTCTTTTCACTGGACACTGCTCTGTGCATGGTCTGGTCACTGCTCTTTTCACTGGACACTGCTCTGTTCCACTGGTCGCTGCTCTGTTCACTGGACACTGCTCTGTCCACTGGTCACTGCTCTGTCACTGCTCTGTCACTGGTCACTGGTCACTGCTCTGTTCACTGGTCACTGGTCCTGCTCTGTTCACTGGACACTGGTCCACTGACACTGGTTCACTGCCTGTCACTGGACACTGCTCTGTTCACTGGACACTGCTCTGTTCTCTGGACACTGGTCACTGCTCTTTTCACAGGACACTGCTCTGTTCACTGGTCACTGGACACTGCTCTGTTCACTGGACACTGCTCTGTTCACTGGTCACTGCTCTTTCACTGGTCACTGCTCTGTTCACTGGTCCTGGACACTGCTCTGTTCACTGGACACTGCTCTGTTCACTGGAGACTGCTCTGTTCACTGGACACTGCTCTGTTCACTGGTCACTGCTCTGTCCACTGGTCACTGCTCTGTTCACTGGACACTGCTCTGTTCACTGGACACTGCTCTGTTCACTGGACACTGCTCTGTTCACTGGACACTGCTCTGACCACTGGTCACTGCTCTGTTCACTGGACACTGCTCTGTTCACTGGACACTGCTCTGACCACTGGACACTGCTCTGTTCACTGGACACTGCTCTGTTCACTGGACACTGCTCTGTTCACTGGTCACTGCTCTGTTCACTGGACACTGCTCTGTTCACTGGTCACTGCTCTGTTCACTGGTCACTGCTCTGTTCACTGGACACTGCTCTGTCCACTGGTCACTGCTCTGTTTACTGGACACTGCTCTGTTCACTGGACACTGCTCTGTTCACTGGTCACTGCTCTGTTCACTGGTCACTGCTCTGTTCACTTGGTCACTGCTCTGTCCACTGGACATTGCTCTGTTCACTGGTCACTGCTCTGTTCACTGGACACTGCTCTGTCCACTGGTCACTGCTCTGTTCACTGGACACTGCTCTGTTCACTGGTCACTGCTCTGTTCACTGGACACTGCTCTGTCCACTGGTCACTGCTCTGTTCACTGGACACTGCTCTGTTCACTGGACACTGCTCTGTTCACTGGTCACTGCTCTGTCCACTGGACACTGCTCTGTTCACTGGACACTGCTCTGTTCACTGGTCACTGGTCACTGCTCTGTTCACTGGTCACTGCTCTGTTCACTGGTCACTGCTCTGTTCACTGGACACTGCTCTGTTCACTGGTCACTGCTCTGTTCACTGGACACTGCTCTGGTCACTGGTCACTGCTCTGTTCACTGGTCACTGCTCTGTTCACTGGTCACTGGTCACTGCTCTTTTCACTGGACACTGCTCTGTTCACTGGTCACTGGTCACTGCTCTTTTCACTGGACACTGCTCTGTTCACTGGACACTGCTCTTTTCACTGGACACTGCTCTGTCCACTGGTCGCTGCTCTGTTCACTGGACACTGCTCTGTTCACTGGTCACTGGTCACTGCTCTGTTCACTGGTCACTGGTCACTGCTCTGTTCACTGGACACTGCTCTGTTCACTGGACACTGGTCACTGCTCTGTTCACTGGACACTGCTCTGTTCACTGGACACTGCTCTGTTCACTGGACACTGGTCACTGCTCTTTTCACTGGACACTGCTCTGTTCACTGGTCACTGGACACTGCTCTGTTCACTGGACACTGCTCTGTTCACTGGTCACTGCTCTGTTCACTGGACACTGCTCTGTTCACTGGTCACTGGACACTGCTCTGTTCACTGGACACTGCTCTGTTCACTGGACACTGCTCTGTTCACTGGACACTGCTCTGTTCACTGGTCACTGCTCTGTCCACTGGTCACTGCTCTGTTCACTGGACACTGCTCTGTTCACTGGACACTGCTCTGTTCACTGGACACTGCTCTGTTCACTGGACACTGCTCTGTTCACTGGACACTGCTCTGTTCACTGGTCACTGCTCTGTTCACTGGACACTGCTCTGTTCACTGGACACTGCTCTGACCACTGGACACTGCTCTGTTCACTGGACACTGCTCTGTTCACTGGACACTGCTCTGTTCACTGGACACTGCTCTGTTCACTGGACACTGCTCTGTTCACTGGACACTGCTCTGTTCACTGGACACTGCTCTGTTCACTGGTCACTGCTCTGTTCACTGGACACTGCTCTGACCACTGGACACTGCTCTGTTCACTGGACACTGCTCTGTTCACTGGACACTGCTCTTTTCACTGGACACTGCTCTGTTCACTGTTCACTGGTCACTGCTCTTTTCACTGGACACTGCTCTGTCCACTGGACACTGCTCTTTTCACTGGACACTGCTCTGTCCACTGGTCGCTGCTCTGTTCACTGGACACTGCTCTGTTCACTGGTCACTGGTCACTGCTCTGTTCACTGGACACTGGTCACTGCTCTGTTCACTGGACACTGCTCTGTTCACTGGACACTGACACTGCTCTGTTCACTGGACACTGGTCACTGCTCTGTTCACTGGACACTGCTCTGTTCACTGGACACTGGACACTGCTCTGTTCACTGGACACTGCTCTGTTCATTGGACACTGGACACTGCTCTGTTCTCTGGACACTGGTCACTGCACTTTTCACTGGACACTGCTCTGTTCACTGGTCACTGCTCTTTTCACTGGTCACTGCTCTGTTCACTGGTCACTGGACACTGCTCTGTTCACTGGACACTGCTCTGTTCACTGGACACTGCTCTGTTCACTGGTCACTGCTCTGTTCACTGGTCACTGCTCTGTTCACTGGACACTGCTCTGTCCACTGGTCACTGCTCTGTTCATGACACTGCTCTGTTCACTGGACACTGCTCTGTTCACTGGTCACTGCTCTGTTCACTGGACACTGCTCTGTCCACTGGTCACTGCTCTGTTCACTGGACACTGCTCTGTTCACTGGACACTGCTCTGTTCACTGGTCACTGCTCTGTCCACTGGACACTGCTCTGTTCACTGGACACTGCTCTGTTCACTGGTCACTGGTCACTGCTCTGTTCACTGGTCACTGCTCTGTTCACTGGTCACTGCTCTGTTCACTGGACACTGCTCTGGTCACTGGTCACTGCTCTGTTCACTGGACACTGCTCTGGTCACTGGTCACTGCTCTGTTCACTGGTCACTGCTCTGTTCACTGATCACTGGTCACTGCTCTTTTCACTGGACACTGCTCTGTTCACTGGTCACTGGTCACTGCTCTTTTCACTGGACACTGCTCTGTGCATTGGACACTGCTCTTTTCACTGGACACTGCTCTGTCACTGGTCGCTGCTCTGTTCACTGGACACTGCTCTGTTCACTGGTCACTGGTCACTGCTCTGTTCACTGGTCACTGGTCACTGCTCTGTTCACTGGACACTGCTCTGTTCACTGGACACTGGTCACTGCTCTGTTCACTGGACACTGCTCTGTTCACTGGACACTGCTCTGTTCACTGGACACTGGTCACTGCTCTTTCACAGGACACTGCTCTGTTCACTGGTCACTGGACACTGCTCTGTTCACTGGACACTGCTCTGTTCACTGGTCACTGCTCTTTTCACTGGACACTGCTCTGTTCACTGGTCACTGGACACTGCTCTGTTCACTGGACACTGCTCTGTTCACTGGACACTGCTCTGTTCACTGGACACTGCTCTGTTCACTGGTCACTGCTCTGTCCACTGGTCACTGCTCTGTTCACTGGTGACTGCTCTGTTCACTGGACACTGCTCTGTTCACTGGACACTGCTCTGTTCACTGGTCACTGCTCTGTTCACTGGACACTGCTCTGTTCACTGGTCACTGCTCTGTCCACTGGTCACTGCTCTGACCACTGGTCACTGCTCTGTTCACTGGACACTGCTCTGACCACTGGACACTGCTCTGTTCACTGGACACTGCTCTGTTCACTGGACACTGCTCTGTTCACTGGTCACTGCTCTGTTCACTGGTCACTGCTCTGTTCACTGGTCACTGCTCTGTTCACTGGACACTGCTCTGTTCACTGGACACTGGTCACTGCTCTGTTCACTGGACACTGCTCTGTTCACTGGACACTGCTCTGACCACTGGTCACTGCTCTGTTCACTGGACACTGCTCTGTTCACTGGTCACTGCTCCGTTCACTGGACACTGCTCTGTTCACTGGACACTGCTCTGTTCACTGGTCACTGCTCTGTTCACTGGTCACTGCTCTGTTCACTCTTGGTCACTGCTCTGTCCACTGGACACTGCTCTTTCACTGGTCACTGCTCTGTTCACTGGACACTGCTCTGTTCACTGGACACTGCTCTGTTCACTGGACACTGCTCTGTCCACTGGTAACTGCTCTGTTCACTGGAAACTGCTCTGTTCACTGGTCACTGCTCTGTTCACTGGACACTGCTCTGTTCACTGGTCACTGCTCTGTCCACTGGTCACTGCTCTGTCCACTGGACACTGCTCTGTTCACTGGACACTGCTCTGTCCACTGGTCACTGCTCTGTCCACTGGTCACTGCTCTGTTCACTGGACACTGCTCTGTTCACTGGTCACTGCTCTGTTCACTGGTCACTGCTCTGTTCACTGGACGCTGCTCTGTCTACTGGTCACTGCTCTGTTCACTGGACACTGCTCTATTCACTGGTCACTGCTCTATTCACTGGTCACTGCTCTGTCCACTGCTCTGTTCACTGGACACTGCTCTGTTCACTGGTCACTGCTCTGTCGACTGGTCACTGCTCTGTTCACTGGACACTACTCTGTTCACTGGTCACTGCTCTGTTCACTGGACACTGCTCTGTTCACTGGACACTGCTCTGTTCACTGGACACTGCTCTGTCCACTGGACACTGCTCTGTTCACTGGACACTGCTCTGTTCACTGGACACTGGACACTGCTCTGTTCACTGGACACTGCTCTGTTCACTGGACACTGCTCTGACCACTGGTCACTGCTCTGTTCACTGGACACTGCTCTGTTCACTGGTCACTGCTCCGTTCACTGGACACTGCTCTGTTCACTGGACACTGCTCTGTTCACTGGTCACTGCTCTGTTCACTGGTCACTGCTCTGTTCACTCTTGGTCACTGCTCTGTCCATGGGACATTGCTCCTTTCACTGGTCACTGCTCTGTTCACTGGACACTGCTCTGTTCACTGGACACTGCTCTGTCCACTGGACACTGCTCTGTCCACTGGTAACTGCTCTGTTCACTGGACACTGCTCTGTTCACTGGTCACTGCTCTGTTCACTGGACACTGCTCTGTTCACTGGTCACTGCTCGGTCCACTGGTCACTGCTCTCTCCACTGGACACTGCTCTGTTCACTGGACACTGCTCTGTCCACTGGGCACTGCTCTGTCGACTGGTCACTGCTCTGTTCACTGGACACTGCTCTGTTCACTGGTCACTGCTCTGTTCACTGGACACTGCTCTGTTCACTGGACACTGCTCTGTTCACTGGACACTGCTCTGTCCACTGGACACTGCTCTGTTCACTGGACACTGCTCTGTTCACTGGACACTGCTCAGTTCACTGGACACTTCTCTGTCCACTGGTCAGCGCTCTGTTCAGTGGCCACTGCTCTGTCCACTGGACACTGCTCTGTTCACTGGTCACTGCTCTGTTCACTGGACACTGGACACTGCTCTGTTCACTGGTCACTGCTCTGTTCACTGGACACTGCTCTGTTCACTTGACACTGCTCTGTTCACTGGTCACTGCTCTGTTCACTGGACACTGCTCTGTTCACTGGACACTGCTCTGTTCACTGGTCACTGCTCTGTTCACTGGACACTGCTCTGTTCACTGGACACTGCTCTGTCCACTGGTCACTGCTCTGTCCACTGTCCACTGGACACTGCTCTGTTCACTGGACACTGCTCTGTCCACTGGACACTGCTCTGTTCACTGGACACTGCTCTGTCACTGGTCACTGCTCTGTTCACTGTCACTGGTCACTGCTCTGTTCACTGGACACTACTCTGTTCACTGGTCACTGCTCTGTTCACTGGACACTGCTCTGTTCACTGGACACTGCTCTGTCCACTGGACACTGCTCTGTTCACTGGACACTGCTCTGTCCACTGGACACTGCTCTGTTCACTGTCCACTGGACACTGCTCTGTTCACTGGACACTGCTCTTTTCACTGGACACTGCTCCTTTCACTGGACACTGCTCCTTTCACTGGAAACTGCTCTGTTCACTGGTCACTGCTCTGTCCACTGGACACTGCTCTGTTCACTGGTCACTGCTCTGTTCACTGGTCACTGCTCCTTTCACTGGACACTGCTCTGACCACTGGACACTGCTCCTTTCACTGGACACTGCTCTGTTCACTGGACACTGCTCCTTTCACTGGACACTGCTCTGTCCACTGGACACTGCTCTGTTCACTGGACACTGCTCCTTTCACTGGACACTGCTCTGTTCACTGGACACTGCTCTGTTCACTGGACACTGCTCTGTTCACTGGACACTGCTCTGTTCACTGGACACTGCTCTGTTCACTGGACACTGGACACTGCTCTGTTCACTGGACACTGCTCTGTTCACTGGACACTGCTCTGACCACTGGTCACTGCTCTGTTCACTGGACACTGCTCTGTTCACTGGTCACTGCTCTGTTCACTGGACACTGCTCTGTTCACTGGTCACTGCTCTGTTCACTGGTCACTGCTCTGTCCAGTGGACACTGCTCCTTTCACTGGTCACTGCTCTGTTCACTGGACACTGCTCTGTTCACTGGACACTGCTCTGTTCACTGGACACTGCTCTGTCCACTGGTAACTGCTCTGTTCACTGGACACTGCTCTGTTCACTGGTCACTGCTCTGTTCACTGGACACTGCTCTGTTCACTGGTCACTGCTCTGTCCACTGGTCACTGCTCTGTCCACTGGACACTGCTCTGTTCACTGGACACTGCTCTGTCCACTGGTCACTGCTCTGTCGACTGGTCACTGCTCTGTTCACTGGACACTGCTCTGTTCACTGGACACTGCTCTGTTCACTGGACACTGGACACTGCTCTGTTCACTGGACACTGCTCTGTCCACTGGCCACCGCTCTGTTCACTGGACACTGCTCTGTCCACTGGACACTGCTCTGTTCACTGGTCACTGCTCTGTTCACTGGACACTGGACACTGCTCTGTTCACTGGTCACTGCTCTGTTCACTGGTCACTGCTCTGTCCACTGGTCACTGCTCTGTTCACTGGTCACTGCTCTGTTCACTGGACACTGCTCTGTTCACTGGACACTGCTCTGTCACTGGACACTGCTCTGTTCACTGGACACTGCTCTGTTCACTGGACACTGCTCTGTTCACTGGTCACTGCTCTGTTCACTGGTCACTGCTCTGTTCACTGGACACTGCTCTGTTCACTGGACACTGGTCACTGCTCTGTTCACTGGACACTGCTCTGTTCACTGGACACTGCTCTGACACTGGTCACTGCTCTGTTCACTGGACACTGCTCTGTTCACTGGTCACTGCTCTGTTCACTGCTCTGTTCACTGGACACTGCTCTGTTCACTGGTCACTGCTCTGTTCACTGGTCACTGCTCTGTTCACTCTTGGTCACTGCTCTGTCCACTGGACACTGCTCCTTTCACTGGTCACTGCTCTGTTCACTGGACACTGCTCTGTTCACTGGACACTGCTCTGTTCACTGGACACTGCTCTGTCCACTGGTCACTGCTCTGTCCACTGGTCACTGCTCTGTTCACTGGACACTGCTCTGTTCACTGGTCACTGCTCTGTTCACTGGTCACTGCTCTGTTCACTGGACACTGCTCTGTCTACTGGTCACTGCTCTGTTCACTGGACACTGCTCTGTTCACTGGTCACTGCTCTGTTCACTGGTCACTGCTCTGTCCACTGCTCTGTTCACTGGACACTGCTCTGTTCACTGGTCACTGCTCTGTACACTGGTCACTGCTCTGTTCACTGGACACTGCTCTGTTCACTGGTCACTGCTCTGTTCACTGGACACTGCTCTGTTCACTGGACACTGCTCTGTCCACTGGACACTGCTCTGTTCACTGGACACTGCTCTGTTCACTGGACACTGGACACTGCTCTGTTCACTGGACACTGCTCTGTTCACTGGACACTGCTCTGTTCACTGGTCACTGCTCTGTTCACTGGACACTGCTCTGTTCACTGGTCACTGCTCTGTTCACTGGACACTGCTCTGTTCACTGGACACTGCTCTGTTCACTGGTCACTGCTCTGTTCACTGGTCACTGCTCTGTTCACTCTTGGTCACTGCTCTGTCCAGTGCACATTGCTCCTTTCACTGGTCACTGCTCTGTTCACTGGACACTGCTCTGTTCACTGGACACTGCTCTGTTCACTGGACACTGCTCTGTCCACTGGTAACTGCTCTGTTCACTGGACACTGCTCTGTTCACTGGTCACTGCTCTGTTCACTGGACACTGCTCTGTTCACTGGTCACTGCTCTGTCCACTGGTCACTGCTCTGTCCACTGGACACTGCTCTGTTCACTGGACACTGCTCTGTCACTGGTCACTGCTCTGTCGACTGGTCACTGCTCTGTTCACTGGACACTGCTCTGTTCACTGGTCATGCTCTGTTCACTGGACACTGCTCTGTTCACTGGGACACTGCTCTGTTCACTGGACACTGCTCTGTCCACTGGACACTGCTCTGTTCACTGGACACTGGACACTGCTCAGTTCACTGGACACTTCTCTGTCCACTGGTCAGCCGCTCTGTTCAGTGGACACTGCTCTGTCCACTGGACACTGCTCTGTTCACTGGTCACTGCTCTGTCACTGGACACTGGACACTGCTCTGTTCACTGGTCACTGCTCTGTTCACTGGACACTGCTCTGTTCACTTGACACTGCTCTGTTCACTGGTCACTGCTCTGTTCACTGGACACTGGCTCTGTTCACTGGACACTGCTCTGTTCACTGGTCACTGCTCTGTTCACTGGACACTGCTCTGTTCACTGGACACTGCTCTGTCCACTGGTCACTGCTCTGTCCACTGTCCACAGGACACTGCTCTGTTCACTGGACACTGCTCTGTCCACTGGACACTGCTCTGTTCACTGGACACTGCTCTGTCCACTGGTCACTGCTCTGTTCACTGTCCACTGGTCACTGCTCCGTTCACTGGACACTGCTCTGTTCACTGGACACTGCTCTGTTCACTGGTCACTGCTCTGTTCACTGGTCACTGCTCTGTTCACTCTTGGTCACTGCTCTGTCCAGTGGACATTGCTCCTTTCACTGGTCACTGCTCTGTTCACTGGACACTGCTCTGTTCACTGGACACTGCTCTGTCCACTGGACACTGCTCTGTCCACTGGTAACTGCTCTGTTCACTGGACACTGCTCTGTTCACTGGTCACTGCTCTGTTCACTGGACACTGCTCTGTTCACTGGTCACTGCTCTGTCCACTGGTCACTGCTCTGTCCACTGGACACTGCTCTGTTCACTGGACACTGCTCTGTCCACTGGTCACTGCTCTGTCGACTGGTCACTGCTCTGTTCACTGGACACTGCTCTGTTCACTGGTCACTGCTCTGTTCACTGGACACTGCTCTGTTCACTGGACACTGCTCTGTTCACTGGACACTGCTCTGTCCACTGGACACTGCTCTGTTCACTGGACACTGGACACTGCTCAGTTCACTGGACACTTCTCTATCCACTGGTCAGCGCTCTGTTCACTGGACACTGCTCTGTCCACTGGACACTGCTCTGTTCACTGGTCACTGCTCTGTTCACTGGACACTGGACACTGCTCTGTTCACTGGTCACTGCTCTGTTCACTGGACACTGCTCTGTTCACTTGACACTGCTCTGTTCACTGGTCACTGCTCTGTTCACTGGACACTGCTCTGTTCACTGGACTCTGCTCTGTTCACTGGTCACTGCTCTGTTCACTGGACACTGCTCTGTTCACTGGACACTGCTCTGTCCACTGGTCACTGCTCTGTCCACTGTCCACAGGACACTGCTCTGTTCACTGGACACTGCTCTGTCCACTGGACACTGCTCTGTTCACTGGACACTGCTCTGTCCACTGGTCACTGCTCTGTTCACTGTCCACTGGTCACTGCTCTGTTCACTGGACACTGCTCTGTTCACTGGACACTGCTCTGTTCACTGGTCACTGCTCTGTTCACTGGTCACTGCTCTGTTCACTCTTGGTCACTGCTCTGTCCAGTGGACATTGCTCCTTTCACTGGTCACTGCTCTGTTCACTGGACACTGCTCTGTTCACTGGACACTGCTCTGTCCACTGGTCACTGCTCTGTCCACTGTCCACGGTCCACTGCTCTGACCACTGGACACTGCTCTGTTCACTGGACACTGCTCTGTTCACTGGACACTGCTCTGTTCACTGGTCACTGCTCTGTTCACTGGACACTGGACACTGCTCAGTTCACTGGACACTGCTCTGTCCACTGGCCACTGCTCTGTTCACTGGACACTGCTCTGTCCACTGGACACTGCTCTGTTCACTGGTCACTGCTCTGTTCACTGGGACACTGGACACTGCTCTGTTCATGGTCACTGCTCTGTTCACTGGACACTGCTCTGTGTCACTTGACACTGCTCTGTTCACTGGTCACTGCTCTGTTCACTGGGACACTGCTTGTTCACTGGACACTCTCTGTTCCACTGCTCACTGCTTGTCACTGACCTGCTCTGTTCACTGGCTCACTGCTCCTGTTCACTGGACACTGCTCTGTTCACTGGTCACTGCTCCTGCTCACTCTTGGTCACTGCTTGTCATTGGACCATTGCTCTTCACTGGTCACTGCTCTGTTCACTGGACACTGCTCTGTTCACTGGACACTGCTCTGTCCAATGGTCACTGCTCTGTCCACTGTCCACTGTCCACTGCTCTGACCACTGGACACTACTCTGTTCACTGGACACTGCTCTGTTCACTGGACACTGCTCTGTTCACTGGTCACTGCTCTGTTCACTGGACACTGCTCTGTTCACTGGAAACTGCTCTGTTCACTGGACATGCTCTGTTCATGGACACTGCTCTGTTCACTGGTCACTGCTCTGTTCACTGCACACTGGTCACTGCTCTGTTCACTGGACACTGCTCTGTTCACTGGACACTGCTCTGTTCACTGGTCACTGGTCACTGCTCTTTTCACTGGACACTGCTCTGTTCACTGGTCACTGCTCTTTTCACTGGTCACTGCTCTGTTCACTGGACACTGCTCTGTTCACTGGACACTGCTCTGTTCACTGGACACTGGTCACTGCTCTTTTCACTGGACACTGCTCTGTTCACTGGTCACTGCTCTGTTCACTGGTCACTGCTCTGTTCACTGGTCACTGGACACTGCTCTGTTCACTGGACACTGCTCTGTTCACTGGACACTGCTCTGTTCACTGGTCACTGCTCTTTTCACTGGACACTGCTCTGCTCACTGGTCACTGGACACTGCTCTGTTCACTGGACACTGCTCTGTTCACTGGACACTGCTCTGTTCACTGGACACTGCTCTGTTCACTGGTCACTGCTCTGTCCACTGGTCACTGCTCTGTTCACTGGTGACTGCTCTGTTCACTGGACACTGCTCTGTTCACTGGACACTGCTCTGTTCACTGGTCACTGCTCTGTTCACTGGACACTGCTCTGTTCACTGGTCACTGCTCTGTCCACTGGTCACTGCTCTGACCACTGGTCACTGCTCTGTTCACTGGACACTGCTCTGTTCACTGGACACTGCTCTGACAACTGGACACTGCTCTGTTCACTGGACACTGCTCTGTTCACTGGACACTGCTCTGTTCACTGGTCACTGCTCTGTTCACTGGTCACTGCTCTGTTCACTGGACACTGCTCTGTTCACTGGACACTGGTCACTGCTCTGTTCACTGGACACTGCTCTGTTCACTGGACACTGCTCTGACCACTGGTCACTGCTCTGTTCACTGGACACTGCTCTGTTCACTGGTCACTGCTCTGTTCACTGGACACTGCTCTGTTCACTGGACACTGCTCTGTTCACTGGACACTGCTCTGTTCACTGGTCACTGCTCTGTTCACTGGTCACTGCTCTGTTCACTCTTGGTCACTGCTCTGTCCAGTGGACATTGCTCCTTTCACTGGTCACTGCTCTGTTCACTGGTCACTGCTCTGTTCACTGGACACTGCTCTGTTCACTGGACACTGCTCTGTCCACTGGTCACTGCTCTGTTCACTGGAAACTGCTCTGTTCACTGGTCACTGCTCTGTTCACTGGACACTGCTCTGTTCACTGGTCACTGCTCTGTCCACTGGTCACTGCTCTGTCCACTGGACACTGTTCTGTTCACTGGACACTGCTCTGTCCACTGGTCACTGCTCTGTCCACTGGTCACTGCTCTGTTCACTGGACACTGCTCTGTTCACTGGTCACTGCTCTGTTCACTGGTCACTGCTCTGTTCACTGGACACTGCTCTGTCTACTGGTCACTGCTCTGTTCACTGGACACTGCTCTGTTCACTGGTCACTGCTCTGTTCACTGGTCACTGCTCTGTCCACTGCTCTGTTCACTGGACACTGCTCTGTTCACTGGTCACTGCTCTGTCGACTGGTCACTGCTCTGTTCACTGACCTACTCTGTTCACTGGTCACTGCTCTGTTCACTGGACACTGCTCTGTTCACTGGACACTGCTCTGTCACTGGACACTGCTCTGTCCACTGGACACTGCTTGTTCACTGGACACTGCTCGTTCACATGACACTGGACACTGCTCTGTTCACTGGACACTGCTCTGTTCACTGGACACTGCTCTGACACTGGGTCACTGCTCTGTTCACTGGACACTGCTCTGTTCTATCTGGTCACTGCTCCGTTCACTGGACACTGCTCTGTTCACATGGACACTGCTCTGTTCACTGGGCACTGCTATGTTCACTGGTCACTGCTCTGTTCACTCTTGGTCAACTGCTCTGTCCATGGGACATTGCTCCTTTCACTGGTCACTGCTCTGTTCACTGGACACTGCTCTGTTTCACTGGACACTGCCTCTGTTCCACTGGACACTGCTCTGTCCACTGGTAACTGCTCTGTTCACTGGACACTGCTCTGTTCACTGGTCACTGCTCTGTTCACTGGACACTGCTCTGTTCACTGGTCACTGCTCTGTCCACTGGTCACTGCTCTGTCCACTGGACACTGCTCTGTTCACTGGACACTGCTCTGTCCACTGGTCACTGCTCTGTCGACTGGTCACTGCTCTGTTCACTGGACACTGCTCTGTTCACTGGTCACTGCTCTGTTCACTGGTCACTGCTCTGTTCACTGGACACTGCTCTGTTCACTGGACACTGCTCTGTCCACTGGACACTGCTCTGTTCACTGGACACTGCTCTGTTCACTGGACACTGGACACTGCTCAGTTCACTGGACACTGCTCTGTCCACTGGTCACGCTCTGTTCACTGGACACTGCTCTGTCCACTGGACACTGCTCTGTTCACTGGTCACTGCTCTGTTCACTGGACACTGGACACTGCTCTGTTCACTGGTCACTGCTCTGTTCACTGGACACTGCTCTGTTCACTGGACACTGCTCTGTTCACTGGTCACTGCTCTGTTCACTGGACACTGCTCTGTTCACTGGACACTGCTCTGTTCACTGGTCACTGCTCTGTTCACTGGACACTGCTCTGTTCACTGGACACTGCTCTGTCCACTGGTCACTGCTCTGTCCACTGTCCACTGGACACTGCTCTGTTCACTGGACACTGCTCTGTCCACTGGACACTGCTCTGTTCACTGGACACTGCTCTGTCCACTGGTCACTGCTCTGTTCACTGTCCACTGGACACTGCTCTGTTCACTGGACACTGCTCTGTTCACTGGTCACTGCTCTGTTCACTGGACACTGCTCTGTTCACTGGACACTGCTCTGTTCACTGGACACTGCTCTGTCCACTGGACACTGCTCTGTTCACTGGACACTGCTCTGTTCACTGGTCACTGCTCTGTTCACTGTCCACTGGACACTGCTCTGTTCACTGGACACTGCTCTGTTCACTGGTCACTGCTCTGTTCACTGGACACTGCTCTGTTCACTGGACACTGCTCTGTTCACTGGACACTGCTCTGTTCACTGGACACTGCTCTGTTCACTGGACACTGCTCCTTTCACTGGACACTGCTCCTTTCACTGGACACTGCTCTGTTCACTGGTCACTGCTCTGTTCACTGGACACTGCTCTGTTCACTGGTCACTGCTCTGTTCACTGGTCACTGCTCTGTTCACTGGACACTGCTCTGTCCACTGGACACTGCTCCTTTCACTGGACACTGCTCTGTTCACTGGACACTGCTGCTTTCACTGGACACTGCTCTGTCCACTGGACACTGCTCTGTTCACTGGACACTGCTCCTTTCACTGGACACTGCTCTGTTCACTGGACACTGCTCTGTTCACTGGACACTGCTCTGTCCACTGGACACTGCTCTGTTCACTGGACACTGCTCTGTTCACTGGACACTGGACACTGCTCTGTTCACTGGACACTGCTCTGTTCACTGGACACTGCTCTGTCCACTGGTCACTGCTCTGTTCACTGGACACTGCTCTGTTCACTGGTCACTGCTCTGTTCACTGGACACTGCTCTGTTCACTGGACACTGCTCTGTTCACTGGTCACTGCTCTGTTCACTGGTCACTGCTCTGTTCACTTGGTCACTGCTCTGTCCACTGGACACTGCTCTTTCACTGGTCACTGCTCTGTTCACTGGACACTGCTCTGTTCACTGGACACTGCTCTGTCCACTGGACACTGCTCTGTCCACTGGTAACTGCTCTGTTCACTGGACACTGCTCTGTTCACTGGTCACTGCTCTGTTCACTGGACACTGCTCTGTTCACTGGTCACTGCTCTGTCCACTGGACACTGCTCTGTTCACTGGACACTGCTCTGTCCACTGGTCACTGCTCTGTCACTGTTCACTGCTCTGTTCACTGGACACTGCTCTGTTCACTGGTCACTGCTCTGTTCACTGGACACTGCTCTGTTCACTGGACACTGCTCTGTTCACTGGACACTGCTCTGTCCACTGGACACTGCTCTGTTCACTGGACACTGCTCTGTTCACTGGACACTGGACACTGCTCTGTTCACTGGACACTGCTCTGTTCACTGGTCACTGCTCTGTTCACTGGTCACTGCTCTGTTCACTGGACACTGGACACTGCTCTGTTCACTGGTCACTGCTCTGTTCACTGGACACTGCTCTGTTCACTGGACACTGCTCTGTTCACTGGTCACTGCTCTGTTCACTGGACACTGCTCTGTTCACTGGACACTGCTCTGTTCACTGGTCACTGCTCTGTTCACTGGACACTGCTCTGTTCACTGGACACTGCTCTGTTCACTGGTCACTGCTCTGTCACTGTCCACTGGACACTGCTCTGTTCACTGCTCTGTCCACTGGTCACTGCTCTGTTCACTGTCCACTGGACACTGCTCTGTTCACTGGACACTGCTCTGTTCACTGGTCACTGCTCTGTTCACTGGACACTGCTCTGTTCACTGGACACTGCTCTGTTCACTGGACACTGCTCTGTCCACTGGACACTGCTCTGTTCACTGGACACTGCTCTGCTCTGTCCACTGGTCACTTCTCTGTTCACTGTCCACTGGACACAGCTCTGTTCACTGGACACTGCTCTGTTCACTGGTCACTGCTCTGTTCACTGGACACTGCTCTGTTCACTGGACACTGCTCTGTTCACTGGACACTGCTCTGTCCACTGGACACTGCTCTGTTCACTGGACACTGCTCTGTTCACTGGACACTGCTCTGTTCACTGGACACTGCTCCTTTCACTGGACACTGCTCTGTTCACTGGTCACTGCTCTGTCCACTGGATGCTGCTCTGTTCACTGGTCACTGCTCTTTCACTGGACACTGCTCTGTTCACTGGACACTGCTCTTTCACTGGACACTGCTCTGTTCACTGGACACTGCTCTTTCACTGGACACTGCTCTGTCCACTGGACACTGCTCTGTTCACTGGACACTGCTCTGTTCACTGGTCACTGCTCTGTCACTGGACACTGCTCTGTCCACTGGACACTGCTCTGTTCACTGGTCACTGCTCTGTTCACTGTCACTGCTCCTTTCACTGGACACTGCTCTGACCACTGGACACTGCTCCTTTCACTGGACACTGCTCTGTTCACTGGTCACTGCTCTGTTCACTGGACACTGCTCTGTCCACTGGACACTGCTCTGTCCACTGGACACTGCTCTGTTCACTGGACACTGCTCTGTTCACTGGTCACTGCTCTGTTCACTGGACACTGCTCTGTTCACTGGACACTGCTCTGTCACTGGACACTGCTCTGTCCACTGGACACTGCTCTGTCCACTGGACACTGCTCTGTTCACTGGTCACTGCTCTGTCCACTGGACACTGCTCTGTCACTGGACACTGCTCTGTTCACTGGACACTGCTCTGTTCACTGGACACTGCTCTGTTCACTGGTCACTACTCTGTTCACTGGACACTGCTCTTTCACTGGACACTGCTCTGTTCACTGGTCACTGCTCTGTTCACTGGTCACTGCTCTGTTCACTGGACACTGCTCTGTCACTGGACACTGCTCTGTTCACTGGTCACTGCTCTGTTCACTGGACACTGCTCTGTTCACTGGACACTGCTCTGTTCACTGGTCACTGCTCTGTTCACTGGACACTGCTCTTTCACTGGACACTGCTCTGTTCACTGGACACTGCTCTGTTCACTGGACACTGCTCTTTCACTGGACACTGCTCTGTTCACTGGACACTGCTCTGTTCACTGGACACTGCTCTTTCACTGGACACTGCTCTGTCCACTGGACACTGCTCTGTTCACTGGTCACTGCTCTGTTCACTGGACACTGCTCTGTTCACTGGTCACTGCTCTGTTCACTGGACACTGCTCTGTTCACTGGACACTGCTCTGTTCACTGGACACTGCTCTGTTCACTGGACACTGCTCTTTCACTGGACACTGCTCTGTTCACTGGACACTGCTCTGTTCACTGGTCACTGCTCTGTTCACTGGACACTGCTCTGTTCACTGGACACTGCTCTGTTCACTGGACACTGCTCTGTTCACTGGACACTGCTCCTTTCACTGGACACTGCTCTTTTCACTGGTCACTGCTCTGTTCACTGGTCACTGCTCTGTTCACTGGTCACTGCTCTGTCCACTGGACACTGCTCTGTTCACTGGACACTGGTCACTGCTCTGTTCACTGGTCACTGCTCTGTTCACTGGTCACTGCTCTGTCCACTGGACACTGCTCTGTTCACTGGTCACTGCTCTGTTCACTGGACACTGCTCTGTTCACTGGTCACTGCTCTGTTCACTGGACACTGCTCTGTTCATTGGACACTGCTCTGTTCACTGGTCACTGCTCTGTTCACTGGACACTGCTCTGTTCACTGGTCACTGCTCTGTTCACTGGACACTGCTCTGTTCACTGGTCACTGCTCTGTTCACTGGTCACTGCTCTGTTCATTGGACACTGCTCTGTTCACTGGACACTGCTCTGTTCACTGGACACTGGTCACTGCTCTGTTCACTGGTCACTGCTCTGTTCACTGGACACTGCTCTTTTCACTGGTCACTGCTCTGTTCACTGGACACTGCTCTGTTCACTGGTCACTGCTCTGTTCACTGGACACTGCTCTGTTCACTGGTCACTGCTCTGTTCACTGGTCACTGCTCTGTTCACTGGTCACTGCTCTGTTCAGTGGTCACTGCTCTGTTCACTGGTCACTGCTCTGTTCACTGGTCACTGCTCTGTTCAGTGGACACTGCTCTGTTCACTGGACACTGCTCTGTTCACTGGTCACTGCTCTGTTCACAGGACAGTTTTGGTGTCCGTACTTAAGAAAAGACATACTTGCTCTCGAGGCAGTAAAAGAAGGTTCACTCGGTTAATTCCGTGGATGAGGGAGTGGACATACGAGGAGAGGTTGAGTAGATTGGGACTCTACTCATTGGAGTTCAGAAGAATGAGAGGCGATCTTATTGAAACATATAAGATTGTGAAGGGGCTTGATCAGGTGGACGCGGTGAGGATGTTCCCAATGATGGGTGAAACTAGAACTAGGGGACATAATCTTAGAATAAGGGGCTGCTCTTTCAAAACTGAGATGAGGAGAAACTTTTTCACTCAGAGGGTAGTGGGTCTGTGGAATTTGCTACCCCAGGAAGCTGTGGAAGCTACCTCATCAAATAAATTTAAAACAGAAATAGACCGTTTCCTAGAAGTAAAGGGAATCAGGGGTTACGGGGAGCGGGCTGGAAATTGGACATGAGTTTGAGTTCGGATCGGTCAAGGCCCTGTGGGTGGCGGAGCGGGCCCAGGGACCGAGTGGCCTGGTCCTTCTCCTGCTTCTTGTGTTCTTTAGAGTTGAGGTTGGATCAGATCAGCCATGATCTCATTGACTGGCGGAGCAGGCTCGAGGGGCCGATTGGTCTACTCCTGCTCCTATTTCTTATGTTCTAATGACACTGCTCTGTCCACTGGACACTGCTCTGTTCACTGCACACTGCTCTGTTCACTGGACACTGCTCTGTTCACTGGACACTGCTCTGTTCACTGGACCCTGCTCTGTCCACTGGTCACTGCTCTGTTCACTGGTCACTGCTCTGTTCACTGGTCACTGCTCTGTTCACTGGTCACTGCTCTGTTCACTGGTCACTGATCACTGCTCTGTCCACTGGACATTGCTCTGTCCACTGGACACTGCTCTGTTCACTGGACACTGCTCTGTCCACTGGACACTGGACACTGCTCTGTTCACTGCTCTGTTCACGGTCCACTGGTCACTGCTCTGTTCACTGGTCACTGCTCTGTTCACTGGACACTGGTCACTGCTCTGTTCACTGGTCACTGCTCTTTTCACTGGACACTGCTCTGTCCACTGGTAACTGCTCTGTTCACTGGTCACTGCTCTGTTCACTGGACACTGCTCTGTCCACTGGTCACTGCTCTGTTCACTGGACACTGCTCTGTTCACTGGACACTGCTCTGTTCACTGGTCACTGCTCTGTTCACTGGACACTGCTCTGTCCACTGGTCACTGCTCTGTTCACTGGACACTGCTCTGTTCACTGGACACTGCTCTGTTCACTGATCACTGCTCTGTCCACTGGACACTGGTCACTGCTCTGTTGACTGGACACTGGCTCTGTTCACTGGAAACTGCTCCATTCACTGGTCACTGGTCACTGCTCTGTTCACTGGTCACTGGTCACTGCTCTGTTCACTGGTCACTGCTCTGGTCACTGGTCACTGCTCTGTTCACTGGTCACTGGTCACTGCTCTGTTCACTGGTCACTGCTCTGGTCACTGGTCACTGCTCTGTTCACTGGAAACTGCTCCATTCACTGGTCACTGGTCACTGCTCTGTTCACTGCACACTGCTCTGTTCACTGGACACTGCTCTGTTCACTGGACACTGCTCTGTTCACTGGTCACTGCTCTGTTCACTGTCACTGCTCTGTTCACTGGTCACTGATCACTGCTCTGTTCACTGCACACTGCTCTGTCCACTGGACACTGCTCTGTCCACTGGACACTGCTCTGTTCACTGGACACTGCTCTGTCCACTGGACACTGGACACTGCTCTGTTCACTGCTCTGTTCACGGTCCACTGGTCACTGCTCTGTTCACTGGTCACTGCTCTGTTCACTGGACACTGGTCACTGCTCTGTTCACTGGTCACTGCTCTTTTCACTGGACACTGCTCTGTCCACTGGTCACTGCTCTGTTCACTGGACACTGCTCTGTCCTCTGGTCACTGCTCTGTTCACTGGACACTGCTCTGTTCACTGGACACTGCTCTGTTCACTGATCACTGCTCTCTCCACTGGACACTGCTCTGTTCACTGGAAACTGCTCTGTTCACTGGACACTGCTCTGTTCACTGGTCACTGGTCACTGCTCTGTTGACTGGTCACTGCTCTGTTCACTGGTCACTGCTCTGTTCACTGGACACTGCTCTGGTCACTGGTCACTGCTCTGTTCACTGGACACTGCTCCATTCACTGGTCACTGGTCACTGCTCTGTTCACTGGTCACTGCTCTGTTCACTGGTCACTGGTCACTGCTCTTTTCACTGGACACTGCTCTGTTCACTGTTCACTGGTCACTGCTCTTTTCACTGGACACTGCTCTGTCCACTGGACACTGCTCTTTTCACTGGACACTGCTCTGTCCACTGGTCGCTGCTCTGTTCACTGGACACTGCTCTGTTCATTGGTCACTGGTCACTGCTCTGTTCACTGGACACTGGTCACTGCTCTGTTCACTAGACACTGCTCTGTTCACTGGACACTAGACACTGCTCTGTTCACTGGACACTGGTCACTGCTCTGTTCACTAGACACTGCTCTGTTCACTGGACACTGGACACTGCTCTGTTCACTGGACACTGGTCACTGCTCTTTTCACTGGACACTGCTCTGTTCACTGGTCACTGCTCTTTTCACTGGTCACTGCTCTGTTCACTGGTCACTGGACACTGCTCTGTTCACTGGACACTGCTCTGTTCACTGGTCACTGCTCTGTTCACTGGTCACTGCTCTGTTCACTGGACACTGATCTGTCCACTGGTCACTGCTCTGTTCCATTGACACTGCTCTGTTCACTGGACACTGCTCTGTTCACTGGTCACTGCTCTGTTTACTGGACACTGGTCTGTCCACTGGTCACTGCTCTGTTCACTGGACACTGCTCTGTTCACTGGACAATGCTCTGTTCACTGGTCACTGCTCTGTTCACTGGACACTGCTCTGTTCACTGGACACTGCTCTGTTCACTGGTCACTGCTCTGTTCACTGGTCACTGCTCTGTTCACTGGACACTGCTCTGGTCACTGGTCACTGCTCTGTTCACTGGACACTGCTCTGGTCACTGGTCACTGCTCTGTTCACTGGACACTGCTCTGTTCACTGGTCACTGGTCACTGCTCTGTTCACTGGTCACTGCTCTGTTCACTGGTCACTGGTCACTGCTCTTTTCACTGGACACTGCTCTGTTCACTGGTCACTGGTCACTGCTCTTTTCACTGGACACTGCTCTGTCCACTGGTCGCTGCTCTGCTCACTGGACACTGCTCTGTTCACTGGTCACTGCTCTGTTCACTGGTCACTGGTCACTGCTCTGTTCACTGGACACTGCTCTGTTCACTGGACACTGGTCACTGCTCTGTTCACTGGTCACTGCTCTTTTCACTGGACACTGCTCTGTTCACTGGTCACTGGACACTGCTCTGTTCACTGGACACTGCTCTGTTCACTGGAGACTGCTCTGTTCACTGGACACTGCTCTGTTCACTGGTCACTGCTCTGTCCACTGGTCACTGCTCTGTTCACTGGACACTGCTCTGTTCACTGGACACTGCTCTGTTCACTGGACACTGCTCTGTTCACTGGACACTGCTCTGACCACTGGTCACTGCTCTGTTCACTGGACACTGCTCTGTTCACTGGACACTGCTCTGACCACTGGACACTGCTCTGTTCACTGGACACTGCTCTGTTCACTGGACACTGCTCTGTTCACTGGTCACTGCTCTGTTCACTGGTCACTGCTCTGTTCAATGGACACTGCTCTGTTCACTGGTCACTGCTCTGTTCACTGGTCACTGCTCTGTTCACTGGACACTACTCTGTCCACTGGTCATTGCTCTGTTTACTGGACACTGCTCTGTTCACTGGACACTGCTCCATTCACTGGTCACTGGTCACTGCTCTGTTCACTGGTCACTGCTCTGTTCACTGGTCACTGGTCACTGCTCTTTTCACTGGACACTGCTCTGTTCACTGTTCACTGGTCACTGCTGTTTTCACTGGACACTGCTCTGTCCACTGGACACTGCTCTTTTCACTGGACACTGCTCTGTCCACTGGTCGCTGCTCTGTTCACTGGACACTGCTCTGTTCATTGGTCACTGGTCACTGCTCTGTTCACTGGACACTGGTCACTGCTCTGTTCACTAGACACTGCTCTGTTCACTGGACACTAGACACTGCTCTGTTCACTGGACACTGGTCACTGCTCTGTTCACTAGACACTGCTCTGTTCACTGGACACTGGACACTGCTCTGTTCACTGGACACTGCTCTGTCCTCTGGTCACTGCTCTGTTCACTGGACACTGCTCTGTTCACTGGACACTGCTCTGTTCACTGGTCACTGCTCTATTCACTGGACACTGCTCTGTCCACTGGTCACTGCTCTGTTCACTGATCACTGCTCTCTCCACTGGACACTGCTCTGTTCACTGGAAACTGCTCTGTTCACTGTACACTGCTCTGTTCACTGTTCACTGGTCACTGCTCTGTCCACTGGTCACTGCTCTGTTCACTGGTCACTGCTCTGTTCACTGGACACTGCTCTGGTCACTGGTCACTGCTCTGTTCACTGGACACTGCTCCATTCACTGGTCACTGGTCACTGCTCTGTTCACTGGTCACTGCTCTGTTCACTGGTCACTGGTCACTGCTCTTTTCACTGGACACTGGTCACTGCTCTGTTCACTAGACACTGCTCTGTTCACTGGACACTGGTCACTGCTCTGTTCACTAGACACTGCTCTGTTCACTGGACACTGGACACTGCTCTGTTCACTGGACACTGGTCACTGCTCTTTTCACTGGACACTGCTCTGTTCACTGGTCACTGCTCTTTTCACTGGTCACTGCTCTGTTCACTGGTCACTGGACACTGCCCTGTTCACTGGACACTGCTCTGTTCACTGGTCACTGCTCTGTTCACTGGTCACTGCTCTGTTCACTGGACACTGATCTGTCCACTGGTCACTGCTCTGTTCCATTGACACTGCTCTGTTCACTGGACACTGCTCTGTTCACTGGTCACTGCTCTGTTTACTGGACACTGGTCTGTCCACTGGTCACTGCTCTGTTCACTGGACACTGCTCTGTTCACTGGACAATGCTCTGTTCACTGGTCACTGCTCTGTTCACTGGACACTGCTCTGTTCACTGGACACTGCTCTGTTCACTGGACTCTGCTCTGTTCACTGGTCACTGCTCTGTTCACTGGTCACTGCTCTGTTCACTGGTCACTGCTCTGTTCACTGGACACTGCTCTGGTCACTGGTCACTGCTCTGTTCACTGGACACTGCTCTGGTCACTGGTCACTGCTCTGTTCACTGGACACTGCTCTGTTCACTGGTCACTGGTCACTGCTCTGTTCACTGGTCACTGCTCTGTTCACTGGTCACTGGTCACTGCTCTTTTCACTGGACACTGCTCTGTTCACTGGTCACTGGTCACTGCTCTTTTCACTGGACACTGCTCTGTCCACTGGTCGCTGCTCTGTTCACTGGACACTGCTCTGTTCACTGGTCACTGCTCTGTTCACTGGTCACTGGTCACTGCTCTGTTCACTGGACACTGCTCTGTTCACTGGACACTGGTCACTGCTCTGTTCACTGGTCACTGCTCTTTTCACTGGACACTGCTCTGTTCACTGGTCACTGGACACTGCTCTGTTCACTGGACACTGCTCTGTTCACTGGAGACTGCTCTGTTCACTGGACACTGCTCTGTTCACTGGTCACTGCTCTGTCCACTGGTCACTGCTCTGTTCACTGGACACTGCTCTGTTCACTGGACACTGCTCTGTTCACTGGACACTGCTCTGTTCACTGGACACTGCTCTGACCACTGGTCACTGCTCTGTTCACTGGACACTGCTCTGTTCACTGGACACTGCTCTGTTCACTGGTCACTGCTCTGTTCACTGGTCACTGCTCTGTTCAATGGACACTGCTCTGTTCACTGGTCACTGCTCTGTTCAATGGACACTGCTCTGTTCACTGGTCACTGCTCTGTTCACTGGTCACTGCTCTGTTTACTGGACACTACTCTGTCCACTGGTCATTGCTCTGTTTACTGGACACTGCTCTGTTCACTGGACACTGCTCCATTCACTGGTCACTGGTCACTGCTCTGTTCACTGGTCACTGCTCTGTTCACTGGTCACTGGTCACTGCTCTTTTCACTGGACACTGCTCTGTTCACTGTTCACTGGTCACTGCTCTTTTCACTGGACACTGCTCTGTCCACTGGACACTGCTCTTTTCACTGGACACTGCTCTGTCCACTGGTCGCTGCTCTGTTCACTGGACACTGCTCTGTTCATTGGTCACTGGTCACTGCTCTGTTCACTGGACACTGGTCACTGCTCTGTTCACTAGACACTGCTCTGTTCACTGGACACTAGACACTGCTCTGTTCACTGGACACTGGCCACTGCTCTGTTCACTAGACACTGCTCTGTTCACTGGACACTGGACACTGCTCTGTTCACTGGACACTGGTCACTGCTCTTTTCACTGGACACTGCTCTGTTCACTGGTCACTGCTCTTTTCACTGGTCACTGCTCTGTTCACTGGTCACTGGACACTGCTCTGTTCACTGGTCACTGCTCTGTTCACTGGTCACTGCTCTGTTCACTGGTCACTGCTCTGTTCACTGGACACTGCTCTGTCCACTGGTCACTGCTCTGTTCCATTGACACTGCTCTGTTCACTGGACACTGCTCTGTTCACTGGTCACTGCTCTGTTTACTGGACACTGGTCTGTCCACTGGTCACTGCTCTGTTCACTGGACACTGCTCTGTTCACTGGACAATGCTCTGTTCACTGGTCACTGCTCTGTTCACTGGACACTGCTCTGTTCACTGGACACTGCTCTGTTCACTGGTCACTGGTCACTGCTCTGTTCACTGGTCACTGCTCTGTTCACTGGTCACTGCTCTGTTCACTGGACACTGCTCTGGTCACTGGTCACTGCTCTGTTCACTGGACACTGCTCTGTTCACTGGTCACTGGTCACTGCTCTGTTCACTGGTCACTGCTCTGTTCACTGGTCACTGGTCACTGCTCTTTTCACTGGACACTGCTCTGTTCACTGGTCACTGGTCACTGCTCTTTTCACTGGACACTGCTCTGTTCACTGGTCACTGGTCACTGCTCTTTTCACTGGACACTGCTCTGTCCACTGGTCGCTGCTCTGTTCACTGGACACTGCTCTGTTCACTGGTCACTGCTCTGTTCACTGGTCACTGGTCACTGCTCTGTTCACTGGACACTGCTCTGTTCACTGGACACTGGTCACTGCTCTGTTCACTGGTCACTGCTCTTTTCACTGGACACTGCTCTGTTCACTGGTCACTGGACACTGCTCTGTTCACTGGACACTGCTCTGTTCACTGGAGACTGCTCTGTTCACTGGACACTGCTCTGTTCACTGGTCACTGCTCTGTCCACTGGTCACTGCTCTGTTCACTGGACACTGCTCTGTTCACTGGACACTGCTCTGTTCACTGGACACTGCTCTGTTCACTGGACACTGCTCTGACCACTGGTCAATGCTCTGTTCACTGGACACTGCTCTGTTCACTGGACACTGCTCTGACCACTGGACACTGCTCTGTTCACTGGACACTGCTCTGTTCACTGGACACTGCTCTGTTCACTGGTCACTGCTCTGTTCACTGGTCACTGCTCTGTTCACTGGACACTGCTCTGTTGACTGGACACTGCTCTGACCACTGGACACTGCTCTGTTCACTGGACACTGCTCTGTTCACTGGACACTGCTCTGTTCACTGGTCACTGCTCTGTTCACTGGTCACTGCTCTGTTCAATGGACACTGCTCTGTTCACTGGTCACTGCTCTGTTCACTGGTCACTGCTCTGTTTACTGGACACTACTCTGTCCACTGGTCATTGCTCTGTTTACTGGACACTGCTCTGTTCACTGGACACTGCTCCATTCACTGGTCACTGGTCACTGCTCTGTTCACTGGTCACTGCTCTGTTCACTGGTCACTGGTCACTGCTCTTTTCACTGGACACTGCTCTGTTCACTGTTCACTGGTCACTGCTCTTTTCACTGGACACTGCTCTGTCCACTGGACACTGCTCTTTTCACTGGACACTGCTCTGTCCACTGGTCGCTGCTCTGTTCACTGGACACTGCTCTGTTCATTGGTCACTGGTCACTGCTCTGTTCACTGGACACTGGTCACTGCTCGGTTCACTAGACACTGCTCTGTTCACTGGACACTAGACACTGCTCTGTTCACTGGACACTGGTCACTGCTCTGTTCACTAGACACTGCTCTGTTCACTGGACACTGGACACTGCTCTGTTCACTGGACACTGGTCACTGCTCTTTTCACTGGACACTGCTCTGTTCACTGGTCACTGCTCTTTTCACTGGTCACTGCTCTGTTCACTGGTCACTGGACACTGCTCTGTTCACTGGACACTGCTCTGTTCACTGGTCACTGCTCTGTTCACTGGTCACTGCTCTGTTCACTGGACACTGCTCTGTCCACTGGTCACTGCTCTGTTCCATTGACACTGCTCTGTTCACTGGACACTGCTCTGTTCACTGGTCACTGCTCTGTTTACTGGACACTGGTCTGTCCACTGGTCACTGCTCTGTTCACTGGACACTGCTCTGTTCACTGGACAATGCTCTGTTCACTGATCACTGCTCTGTTCACTGGACACTGCTCTGTTCACTGGACACTGCTCTGTTCACTGGACACTGCTCTGTTCACTGGTCACTGGTCACTGCTCTGTTCACTGGTCACTGCTCTGTTCACTGGTCACTGCTCTGTTCACTGGACACTGCTCTGGTCACTGGTCACTGCTCTGTTCACTGGACACTGCTCTGGTCACTGGTCACTGCTCTGTTCACTGGACACTGCTCTGTTCACTGGTCACTGGTCACTGCTCTGTTCACTGGTCACTGCTCTGTTCACTGGTCACTGGTCACTGCTCTTTTCACTGGACACTGCTCTGTTCACTGGTCACTGGTCACTGCTCTTTTCACTGGACACTGCTCTGTCCACTGGTCGCTGCTCTGTTCACTGGACACTGCTCTGTTCACTGGTCACTGCTCTGTTCACTGGTCACTGGTCACTGCTCTGTTCACTGGACACTGCTCTGTTCACTGGACACTGGTCACTGCTCTGTTCACTGGTCACTGCTCTTTTCACTGGACACTGCTCTGTTCACTGGTCACTGGACACTGCTCTGTTCACTGGACACTGCTCTGTTCACTGGAGACTGCTCTGTTCACTGGACACTGCTCTGTTCACTGGTCACTGCTCTGTCCACTGGTCACTGCTCTGTTCACTGGACACTGCTCTGTTCACTGGACACTGCTCTGTTCACTGGACACTGCTCTGTTCACTGGACACTGCTCTGACCACTGGTCAATGCTCTGTTCACTGGACACTGCTCTGTTCACTGGACACTGCTCTGACCACTGGACACTGCTCTGTTCACTGGACACTGCTCTGTTCACTGGACACTGCTCTGTTCACTGGTCACTGCTCTGTTCACTGGTCACTGCTCTGTTCAATGGGCACTGCTCTGTTCACTGGTCACTGCTCTGTTCACTCTTGGTCACTGCTCTGTTCACTGGACACTACTCTGTCCACTGGTCATTGCTCTGTTCACTGGTCACTGCTCTGTTCACTGGTCACTGCTCTGTTCACTCTTGGTCACTGCTTTGTCCAGTGGACATTGCTCCCTTCACTGGTCACTGCTCTGTTCACTGGACACTGCTCTGTCCACTGGACACTGCTCTGTCCACTGGTCACTGCTCTGTTCACTGGACACTGCTCTGTTCACTGGTCACTGCTCTGTTCACTGGACACTGATCTGTTCACTGCTCTGTCCACTGGACACTGCTATGTCCACTGGACACTGCTCTGTTCACTGGTCACTGCTCTGTACACTGGTCACTGCTCTGTTCAATGGACACTGCTCTGTTCACTGGTCACTGCTCTGTTCACTGGTCACTGCTCTGTTCACTGGACACTACTCTGTCCACTGGTCATTGCTCTGTTTACTGGACACTGCTCCATTCACTGGTCACTGGTCACTGCTCTGTTCACTGGTCACTGCTCTGTTCACTGGTCACTGGTCACTGCTCTTTTCACTGGACACTGCTCTGTTCACTGTTCACTGGTCACTGCTCTTTTCACTGGTCACTGCTCTGTCCACTGGTCGCTGCTCTGTTCACTGGACACTGCTCTGTTCATTGGTCACTGGTCACTGCTCTGTTCACTGGACACTGGTCACTGCTCTGTTCACTAGACACTGCTCTGTTCACTGGACACTAGACACTGCTCTGTTCACTGGACACTGGTCACTGCTCTGTTCACTAGACACTGCTCTGTTCACTGGACACTGGACACTGCTCTGTTCACTGGACACTGCTCTGTCCTCTGGTCACTGCTCTGTTCACTGGACACTGCTCTGTTCACTGGACACTGCTCGGTTCACTGGTCACTGCTCTGTTCACTGGACACTGCTCTGTCCACTGGTCACTGCTCTATTCACTGGACACTGCTCTGTTCACTGGACACTGCTCTGTTCACTGATCACTGCTCTCTCCACTGGACACTGCTCTGTTCACTGGAAACTGCTCTGTTCACTGGACACTGCTCTGTTCACTGGTCACTGGTCACTGCTCTGTTCACTGGACACTGCTCTGGTCACTGGACACTGCTCCATTCACTGGTCACTGGTCACTGCTCTGTTCACTGGTCACTGGTCACTGCTCTTTTCACTGGACACTGCTCTGTTCACTGTTCACTGGTCACTGCTCTTTTCACTGGACACTGCTCTGTCCACTGGACACTGCTCTTTTCACTGGACACTGCTCTGTCCACTGGTCGCTGCTCTGTTCACTGGACACTGCTCTGTTCATTGGTCACTGGTCACTGCTCTGTTCACTGGACACTGGTCACTGCTCTGTTCACTAGACACTGCTCTGTTCACTGGACACTAGACACTGCTCTGTTCACTGGACACTGGTCACTGCTCTGTTCACTAGACACTGCTCTGTTCACTGGACACTGGACACTGCTCTGTTCACTGGACACTGGTCACTGCTCTTTTCACTGGACACTGCTCTGTTCACTGGTCACTGCTCTTTTCACTGGTCACTGCTCTGTTCACTGGTCACTGGACACTGCTCTGTTCACTGGACACTGCTCTGTTCACTGGTCACTGCTCTGTTCACTGGACACTGATCTGTCCACTGGTCACTGCTCTGTTCCATTGACACTGCTCTGTTCACTGGACACTGCTCTGTTCACTGGTCACTGCTCTGTTTACTGGACACTGGTCTGTCCACTGGTCACTGCTCTGTTCACTGGACACTGCTCTGTTCACTGGACAATGCTCTGTTCACTGGTCACTGCTCTGTTCACTGGACACTGCTCTGTTCACTGGACACTGCTCTGTTCACTGGACACTGCTCTGTTCACTGGTCACTGGTCACTGCTCTGTTCACTGGTCACTGCTCTGTTCACTGGTCACTGCTCTGTTCACTGGACACTGCTCTGGTCACTGGTCACTGCTCTGTTCACTGGACACTGCTCTGGTCACTGGTCACTGCTCTGTTCACTGGACACTGCTCTGTTCACTGGTCACTGGTCACTGCTCTGTTCACTGGTCACTGCTCTGTTCACTGGTCACTGGTCACTGCTCTTTTCACTGGACACTGCTCTGTTCACTGGTCACTGGTCACTGCTCTTTTCACTGGACACTGCTCTGTTCACTGGTCACTGCTCTGTTCACTGGTCACTGGTCACTGCTCTGTTCACTGGACACTGCTCTGTTCACTGGACACTGGTCACTGCTCTGTTCACTGGTCACTGCTCTTTTCACTGGACACTGCTCTGTTCACTGGTCACTGGACACTGCTCTGTTCACTGGACACTGCTCTGTTCACTGGAGACTGCTCTGTTCACTGGACACTGCTCTGTTCACTGGTCACTGCTCTGTCCACTGGTCACTGCTCTGTTCACTGGACACTGCTCTGTTCACTGGACACTGCTCTGTTCACTGGACACTGCTCTGTTCACTGGACACTGCTCTGACCACTGGTCACTGCTCTGCTCACTGGACACTGCTCTGTTCACTGGACACTGCTCTGACCACTGGACACTGCTCTGTTCACTGGACACTGCTCTGTTCACTGGTCACTGCTCTGTTCACTGGTCACTGCTCTGTTCAATGGACACTGCTCTGTTCACTGGTCACTGCTCTGTTCACTGGTCACTGCTCTGTCCACTGGTCATTGCTCTGTTTACTGGACACTGCTCTGTTCACTGGACACTGCTCCATTCACTGGTCACTGGTCACTGCTCTGTTCACTGGTCACTGCTCTGTTCACTGGTCACTGGTCACTGCTCTTTTCACTGGACACTGCTCTGTTCACTGTTCACTGGTCACTGCTCTTTTCACTGGACACTGCTCTGTCCACTGGACACTGCTCTTTTCACTGGACACTGCTCTGTCCACTGGTCGCTGCTCTGTTCACTGGACACTGCTCTGTTCATTGGTCACTGGTCACTGCTCTGTTCACTGGACACTGGTCACTGCTCTGTTCACTAGACACTGCTCTGTTCACTGGACACTAGACACTGCTCTGTTCACTGGACACTGGTCACTGCTCTGTTCACTAGACACTGCTCTGTTCACTGGACACTGGACACTGCTCTGTTCACTGGACACTGGTCACTGCTCTTTTCACTGGACACTGCTCTGTTCACTGGTCACTGCTCTTTTCACTGGTCACTGCTCTGTTCACTGGTCACTGGACACTGCTCTGTTCACTGGACACTGCTCTGTTCACTGGTCACTGCTCTGTTCACTGGTCACTGCTCTGTTCACTGGACACTGCTCTGTCCACTGGTCACTGCTCTGTTCCATTGACACTGCTCTGTTCACTGGACACTGCTCTGTTCACTGGTCACTGCTCTGTTTACTGGACACTGGTCTGTCCACTGGTCACTGCTCTGTTCACTGGACACTGCTCTGTTCACTGGACAATGCTCTGTTCACTGGTCACTGCTCTGTTCACTGGACACTGCTCTGTTCACTGGACACTGCTCTGTTCACTGGACACTGCTCTGTTCACTGGTCACTGGTCACTGCTCTGTTCACTGGTCACTGCTCTGTTCACTGGTCACTGCTCTGTTCACTGGACACTGCTCTGGTCACTGGACACTGCTCTGTTCACTGGACACTGCTCTGGTCACTGGTCACTGCTCTGTTCACTGGACACTGCTCTGTTCACTGGTCACTGGTCACTGCTCTGTTCACTGGTCACTGCTCTGTTCACTGGTCACTGGTCACTGCTCTTTTCACTGGACACTGCTCTGTTCACTGGTCACTGGTCACTGCTCTTTTCACTGGACACTGCTCTGTCCACTGGTCGCTGCTCTGTTCACTGGACACTGCTCTGTTCACTGGTCACTGCTCTGTTCACTGGTCACTGGTCACTGCTCTGTTCAGTGGACACTGCTCTGTTCACTGGACACTGGTCACTGCTCTGTTCACTGGTCACTGCTCTTTTCACTGGACACTGCTCTGTTCACTGGTCACTGGACACTGCTCTGTTCACTGGACACTGCTCTGTTCACTGGAGACTGCTCTGTTCACTGGACACTGCTCTGTTCACTGGTCACTGCTCTGTCCACTGGTCACTGCTCTGTTCACTGGACACTGCTCTGTTCACTGGACACTGCTCTGTTCACTGGACACTGCTCTGTTCACTGGACACTGCTCTGACCACTGGTCACTGCTCTGTTCACTGGACACTGCTCTGTTCACTGGACACTGCTCTGACCACTGGACACTGCTCTGTTCACTGGACACTGCTCTGTTCACTGGACACTGCTCTGTTCACTGGTCACTGCTCTGTTCAATGGACACTGCTCTGTTCACTGGTCACTGCTCTGTTCACTGGTCACTGCTCTGTTCACTGGACACTACTCTGTCCACTGGTCATTGCTCTGTTTACTGGACACTGCTCTGTTCACTGGACACTGCTCTGTTCACTGGTCACTGCTCTGTTCACTGGTCACTGCTCTGTTCACTCTTGGTCACTGCTTTGTCCAGTGGACATTGCTCCCTTCACTGGTCACTGCTCTGTTCACTGGACACTGCTCTGTCCACTGGTCACTTCTCTGTTCACTGGACACTGCTCTGTTCACTGGTCACTGCTCTGTTCACTGGACACTGATCTGTTCACTGCTCTGTCCACTGGACACTGCTATGTCCACTGGACACTACACTGTTCACTGGACACTGCTCTGTCCACTGGTCACTGCTCTTTTCACTGGTCACTGCTCTGTTCACTGGTCACTGGACACTGCTATGTTCACTGGACACTGCTCTGTTCACTGGTCACTGCTCTGTTCACTGGTCACTGCTCTGTTCACTGGACACTGCTCTGTCCACTGGTCACTGCTCTGTTCCATTGACACTGCTCTGTTCACTGGACACTGCTCTGTTCACTGGTCACTGCTCTGTTCACTGGACACTGCTCTGTCCACTGGTCACTGCTCTGTTCACTGGACACTGCTCTGTTCACTGGACACTGCTCTGTTCACTGGTCACTGCTCTGTCCACTGGTCACTGCTCTTTTCACTGGTCACTGCTCTGTTCACTGGTCACTGGACACTGCTCTGTTCACTGGACACTGCTCTGTTCACTGGTCACTGCTCTGTTCACTGGTCACTGCTCTGTTCACTGGACACTGCTCTGTCCACTGGTCACTGCTCTGTTCCATTGACACTGCTCTGTTCACTGGACACTGCTCTGTTCACTGGTCACTGCTCTGTTTACTGGACACTGGTCTGTCCACTGGTCACTGCTCTGTTCACTGGACACTGCTCTGTTCACTGGACAATGCTCTGTTCACTGGTCACTGCTCTGTTCACTGGACACTGCTCTGTTCACTGGACACTGCTCTGTTCACTGGACACTGCTCTGTTCACTGGTCACTGGTCACTGCTCTGTTCACTGGTCACTGCTCTGTTCACTGGTCACTGCTCTGTTCACTGGACACTGCTCTGGTCACTGGACACTGCTCTGTTCACTGGACACTGCTCTGGTCACTGGTCACTGCTCTGTTCACTGGACACTGCTCTGTTCACTGGTCACTGGTCACTGCTCTGTTCACTGGTCACTGCTCTGTTCACTGGTCACTGGTCACTGCTCTTTTCACTGGACACTGCTCTGTTCACTGGTCACTGGTCACTGCTCTTTTCACTGGACACTGCTCTGTCCACTGGTCGCTGCTCTGTTCACTGGACACTGCTCTGTTCACTGGTCACTGCTCTGTTCACTGGTCACTGGTCACTGCTCTGTTCAGTGGACACTGCTCTGTTCACTGGACACTGGTCACTGCTCTGTTCACTGGTCACTGCTCTTTTCACTGGACACTGCTCTGTTCACTGGTCACTGGACACTGCTCTGTTCACTGGACACTGCTCTGTTCACTGGAGACTGCTCTGTTCACTGGACACTGCTCTGTTCACTGGTCACTGCTCTGTCCACTGGTCACTGCTCTGTTCACTGGACACTGCTCTGTTCACTGGACACTGCTCTGTTCACTGGACACTGCTCTGTTCACTGGACACTGCTCTGACCACTGGTCACTGCTCTGTTCACTGGACACTGCTCTGTTCACTGGACACTGCTCTGACCACTGGACACTGCTCTGTTCACTGGACACTGCTCTGTTCACTGGACACTGCTCTGTTCACTGGTCACTGCTCTGTTCAATGGACACTGCTCTGTTCACTGGTCACTGCTCTGTTCACTGGTCACTGCTCTGTTCACTGGACACTGCTCTGTCCACTGGTCATTGCTCTGTTTACTGGACACTGCTCTGTTCACTGGACACTGCTCTGTTCACTGGTCACTGCTCTGTTCACTGGTCACTGCTCTGTTCACTCTTGGTCACTGCTTTGTCCAGTGGACATTGCTCCCTTCACTGGTCACTGCTCTGTTCACTGGACACTGCTCTGTCCACTGGTCACTGCTCTGTTCACTGGACACTGCTCTGTTCACTGGTCACTGCTCTGTTCACTGGACACTGCTCTGTTCACTGCTCTGTCCACTGGACACTGCTCTGTCCACTGGACACTGCTCTGTTCACTGGACACTGCTCTGTCCACTGGTCACTGCTCTTTTCACTGGTCACTGCTCTGTTCACTGGTCACTGGACACTGCTCTGTTCACTGGACACTGCTCTGTTCACTGGTCACTGCTCTGTTCACTGGTCACTGCTCTGTTCACTGGACACTGCTCTGTCCACTGGTCACTGCTCTGTTCCATTGACACTGCTCTGTTCACTGGACACTGCTCTGTTCACTGGTCACTGCTCTGTTCACTGGACACTGGTCTGTCCACTGGTCACTGCTCTGTTCACTGGACACTGCTCAGTTCACTGGACAATGCTCTGTTCACTGGTCACTGCTCTGTCCACTGGACACTGCTCTGTTCACTGGACACTGCTCTGTTCACTGGTCACTGGTCACTGCTCTGTTCACTGGTCACTGCTCTGTTCACTGGTCACTGCTCTGTTCACTGGACACTGCTCTGGTCACTGGTCACTGCTCTGTTCACTGGACACTGCTCTGGTCACTGGTCACTGCTCTGTTCACTGGTCACTGCTCTGTTCACTGATCACTGGTCACTGCTCTTTTCACTGGACACTGCTCTGTTCACTGGTCACTGGTCACTGCTCTTTTCACTGGACACTGCTCTGTGCATTGGACACTGCTCTTTTCACTGGACACTGCTCGGTCCACTGGTCGCTGCTCTGTTCACTGGAAACTGCTCTGTTCACTGGTCACTGGTCACTGCTCTGTTCACTGGTCACTGGTCACTGCTCTGTTCACTGGACACTGCTCTGTTCACTGGACACTGGTCACTGCTCTGTTCACTGGACACTGCTCTGTTCACTGGACACTGCTCTGTTCACTGGACACTGGTCACTGCTCTTTTCACAGGACACTGCTCTGTTCACTGGTCACTGGACACTGCTCTGTTCACTGAACACTGCTCTGTTCACTGGTCACTGCTCTGTTCACTGGACACTGCTCTGTTCACTGGTCACTGGACACTGCTCTGTTCACTGGACACTGCTCTGTTCACTGGAGACTGCTCTGTTCACTGGACACTGCTCTGTTCACTGGTCACTGCTCTGTCCACTGGTCACTGCTCTGTTCACTGGGACACTGCTCTGTTCACTGGACACTGCTCTGTTCACTGGACTCTGCTCTATTCACTGGACACTGCTCTGTCACTGGACACTGCTCTGAACCACTGGTCACTGCTCTGTTCACTGGGACCTGCTCTGTTCACTGGACACTGCTCTGACCACTGGACACTGCTCTGTTCACTGGACACTGCTCTGTTCACTGGACACTGCTCTGTTCACTGGACACTGCTCTGTTCACTGGACACTGCTCTATTCACTGGACACTGCTCTGTTCACTGGACACTGCTCTGACCACTGGTCACTCGCTCTGTTCACTGGACCCTGCTTCTGTTCACTGGACACTGCTCTGACACTGGACACTGCTCTGTTCACTGGACACTGCTCTGTTCACTGGACACTGCTCTTTTCACTGGACACTGCTCTGTCCACTGGTCGCTGCTCTGTTCACTGGACACTGCTCTGTTCACTGGTCACTGGTCACTGCTCTGTTCACTGTTCACTGGTCACTGCTCTTTTCACTGGACACTGCTCTGTCCACTGGATACTGCTCTTTTCACTGGACACTGCTCTGTCCACTGGTCGCTGCTCTGTTCACTGGACACTGCTCTGTTCATTGGTCACTGGTCACTGCTCTGTTCACTGGACACTGGTCACTGCTCTGTTCACTAGACACTGCTGTGTTCACTGGACACTAGACACTGCTCTGTTCACTGGACACTGGTCACTGCTCTGTTCACTAGACACTGCTGTGTTCACTGGACACTAGACACTGCTCTGTTCACTAGACACTGCTCTGTTCATTGGACACTGGACACTGCTCTGTTCTCTGGACACTGGTCACTGCACTTTTCACTGGACACTGCTCTGTTCACTGGTCACTGCTCTTTTCACTGGTCACTGCTCTGTTCACTGGTCACTGGACACTGCTCTGTTCACTGGACACTGCTCTGTTCACTGGACACTGCTCTGTTCACTGGTCACTGCTCTGTTCACTGGTCACTGCTCTGTTCACTGGACACTGCTCTGTCCACTGGTCACTGCTCTGTTCCATTGACACTGCTCTGTTCACTGGACACTGCTCTGTTCACTGGTCACTGCTCTGTTTACTGGACACTGGTCTGTCCACTGGTCACTGCTCTGTTCACTGGACACTGCTCAGTTCACTGGACAATGCTCTGTTCACTGGTCACTGCTCTGTCCACTGGACACTGCTCTGTTCACTGGACACTGCTCTGTTCACTGGTCACTGGTCACTGCTCTGTTCACTGGTCACTGCTCTGTTCACTGGTCACTGCTCTGTTCACTGGACACTGCTCTGGTCACTGGTCACTGCTCTGTTCACTGGACACTGCTCTGGTCACTGGTCACTGCTCTGTTCACTGGTCACTGCTCTGTTCACTGATCACTGGTCACTGCTCTTTTCACTGGACACTGCTCTGTTCACTGGTCACTGGTCACTGCTCTTTTCACTGGACACTGCTCTGTGCATTGGACACTGCTCTTTTCACTGGACACTGCTCTGTCCACTGGTCGCTGCTCTGTTCACTGGACACTGCTCTGTTCACTGGTCACTGGTCACTGCTCTGTTCACTGGTCACTGGTCACTGCTCTGTTCACTGGACACTGCTCTGTTCACTGGACACTGGTCACTGCTCTGTTCACTGGACACTGCTCTGTTCACTGGACACTGCTCTGTTCACTGGACACTGGTCACTGCTCTTTACACAGGACACTGCTCTGTTCACTGGTCACTGGACACTGCTCTGTTCACTGGACACTGCTCTGTTCACTGGTCACTGCTCTTTTCACTGGACACTGCTCTGTTCACTGGTCACTGGACACTGCTCTGTTCACTGGACACTGCTCTGTTCACTGGAGACTGCTCTGTTCACTGGACACTGCTCTGTTCACTGGTCACTGCTCTGTCCACTGGTCACTGCTCTGTTCACTGGTGACTGATCTGTTCACTGGACACTGCTCTGTTCACTGGACACTGCTCTGTTCACTGGTCACTGCTCTGTTCACTGGACTCTGCTCTGTTCACTGGTCACTGCTCTGTCCACTGGTCACTGCTCTGACCACTGGTCACTGCACTGTTCACTGGACACTGCTCTGACCACTGGACACTGCTCTGTTCACTGGACACTGCTCTGTTCACTGGACACTGCTCTGTTCACTGGTCACTGCTCTGTTCACTGGTCACTGCTCTGTTCACTGGTCACTGGTCTGTTCACTGGACACTGCTCTGTTCACTGGACACTGGTCACTGCTCTGTTCACTGGACACTGCTCTGTTCACTGGACACTGCTCTGACCACTGGTCACTGCTCTGTTCACTGGACACTGCTCTGTTCACTGGTCACTGCTCCGTTCACTGGACACTGCTCTGTTCACTGGACACTGCTCTGTTCACTGGTCACAGCTCTGTTCACTGGTCACTGCTCTGTTCACTCTTGGTCACTGCTCTGTCCAGTGGACATTGCTCCTTTCACTGGTCACTGCTCTGTTCACTGGACACTGCTCTGTTCACTGGACACTGCTCTGTTCACTGGACACTGCTCTGTCCACTGGTAACTGCTCTGTTCACTGGAAACTGCTCTGTTCACTGGTCACTGCTCTGTTCACTGGACACTGCTCTGTTCACTGGTCACTGCTCTGTCCACTGGTCACTGCTCTGTCCACTGGACACTGTTCTGTTCACTGGACACTGCTCTGTCCACTGGTCACTGCTCTGTCCACTGGTCACTGCTCTGTTCACTGGACACTGCTCTGTTCACTGGTCACTGCTCTGTTCACTGGTCACTGCTCTGTTCACTGGACGCTGCTCTGTCTACTGGTCACTGCTCTGTTCACTGGACACTGCTCTATTCACTGGTCACTGCTCTATTCACTGGTCACTGCTCTGTCCACTGCTCTGTTCACTGGACACTGCTCTGTTCACTGGTCACTGCTCTGTCGACTGGTCACTGCTCTGTTCACTGGACACTACTCTGTTCACTGGTCACTGCTCTGTTCACTGGACACTGCTCTGTTCACTGGACACTGCTCTGTTCACTGGACACTGCTCTGTCCACTGGACACTGCTCTGTTCACTGGACACTGCTCTGTTCACTGGACACTGGACACTGCTCTGTTCACTGGACACTGCTCTGTTCACTGGACACTGCTCTGACCACTGGTCACTGCTCTGTTCACTGGACACTGCTCTGTTCACTGGTCACTGCTCCGTTCACTGGACACTGCTCTGTTCACTGGACACTGCTCTGTTCACTGGTCACTGCTCTGTTCACTGGTCACTGCTCTGTTCACTCTTGGTCACTGCTCTGTCCATGGGACATTGCTCCTTTCACTGGTCACTGCTCTGTTCACTGGACACTGCTCTGTTCACTGGACACTGCTCTGTCCACTGGACACTGCTCTGTCCACTGGTAACTGCTCTGTTCACTGGACACTGCTCTGTTCACTGGTCACTGCTCTGTTCACTGGACACTGCTCTGTTCACTGGTCACTGCTCGGTCCACTGGTCACTGCTCTCTCCACTGGACACTGCTCTGTTCACTGGACACTGATCTGTCCACTGGGCACTGCTCTGTCGACTGGTCACTGCTCTGTTCACTGGACACTGCTCTGTTCACTGTTCACTGCTCTGTTCACTGGACACTGCTCTGTTCACTGGACACTGCTCTGTTCACTGGTCACTGCTCTGTTCACTGGTCACTGCTCTGTTCACTGGTCACTGCTCTGTTCACTGGACACTGCTCTGTTCACTGGACACTGGTCACTGCTCTGTTCACTGGACACTGCTCTGTTCACTGGACACTGCTCTGACCACTGGTCACTGCTCTGTTCACTGGACACTGCTCTGTTCACTGGTCACTGCTCCGTTCACTGGACACTGCTCTGTTCACTGGACACTGCTCTGTTCACTGGTCACTGCTCTGTTCACTGGTCACTGCTCTGTTCACTCTTGGTCACTGCTCTGTCCAGTGGACATTGCTCCTTTCACTGGTCACTGCTCTGTTCACTGGACACTGCTCTGTTCACTGGACACTGCTCTGTTCACTGGACACTGCTCTGTCCACTGGTAACTGCTCTGTTCACTGGAAACTGCTCTGTTCACTGGTCACTGCTCTGTTCACTGGACACTGCTCTGTTCACTGGTCACTGCTCTGTCCACTGGTCACTGCTCTGTCCACTGGACACTGTTCTGTTCACTGGACACTGCTCTGTCCACTGGTCACTGCTCTGTCCACTGGTCACTGCTCTGTTCACTGGACACTGCTCTGTTCACTGGTCACTGCTCTGTTCACTGGTCACTGCTCTGTTCACTGGACGCTGCTCTGTCTACTGGTCACTGCTCTGTTCACTGGACACTGCTCTATTCACTGGTCACTGCTCTATTCACTGGTCACTGCTCTGTCCACTGCTCTGTTCACTGGACACTGCTCTGTTCACTGGTCACTGCTCTGTCGACTGGTCACTGCTCTGTTCACTGGACACTACTCTGTTCACTGGTCACTGCTCTGTTCACTGGACACTGCTCTGTTCACTGGACACTGCTCTGTTCACTGGACACTGCTCTGTCCACTGGACACTGCTCTGTTCACTGGACACTGCTCTGTTCACTGGACACTGGACACTGCTCTGTTCACTGGACACTGCTCTGTTCACTGGACACTGCTCTGACCACTGGTCACTGCTCTGTTCACTGGACACTGCTCTGTTCACTGGTCACTGCTCCGTTCACTGGACACTGCTCTGTTCACTGGACACTGCTCTGTTCACTGGTCACTGCTCTGTTCACTGGTCACTGCTCTGTTCACTCTTGGTCACTGCTCTGTCCATGGGACATTGCTCCTTTCACTGGTCACTGCTCTGTTCACTGGACACTGCTCTGTTCACTGGACACTGCTCTGTCCACTGGACACTGCTCTGTCCACTGGTAACTGCTCTGTTCACTGGACACTGCTCTGTTCACTGGTCACTGCTCTGTTCACTGGACACTGCTCTGTTCACTGGTCACTGCTCGGTCCACTGGTCACTGCTCTCTCCACTGGACACTGCTCTGTTCACTGGACACTGATCTGTCCACTGGGCACTGCTCTGTCGACTGGTCACTGCTCTGTTCACTGGACACTGCTCTGTTCACTGTTCACTGCTCTGTTCACTGGACACTGCTCTGTTCACTGGACACTGCTCTGTTCACTGGACACTGCTCTGTCCAATGGACACTGCTCTGTTCACTGGACACTGCTCTGTTCACTGGACACTGCTCAGTTCACTGGACACTTCTCTGTCACTGCGTCAGCGCTGCTGTTCAGTGGCCACTGCTCTGTCCACTGGACACTGCTCTGTTCACTGGTCACTGCTCTGTTCACTGGACACTGGACACTGCTCTGTTCACTGGTCACTGCTCTGTTCACTGGACACTGCTCTGTTCACTTGACACTGCTCTGTTCACTGGTCACTGCTCTGTTCACTGGACACTGCTCTGTCACTGGACACTGCTCTGTTCACTGGTCACTGCTCTGTTCATGGACACTGCTCAGTTCACTGGGGACCACTGCTCTGTCCACTGGTCACTGCTCTGTCCACTGTCCACTGGACACTGCTCTGTTCACTGGACACTGCTCTGTCCACTGGACACTGCTCTGTTCACTGGACACTGCTCTGTCCACTCGTCACTGCTCTGTTCACTGTCCACTGGACACTGCTCTGTTCACTGGACACTACTCTGTTCACTGGTCACTGCTCTGTTCACTGGACACTGCTCTGTTCACTGGACACTGCTCTGTCCACTGGACACTGCTCTGTTCACTGGACACTGCTCTGTCCACTGGACACTGCTCTGTTCACTGTCCACTGGACACTGCTCTGTTCACTGGACACTGCTCTTTTCACTGGACACTGCTCCTTTCACTGGACACTGCTCCTTTCACTGGAAACTGCTCTGTTCACTGGTCACTGCTCTGTCCACTGGACACTGCTCTGTTCACTGGTCACTGCTCTGTTCACTGGTCACTGCTCCTTTCACTGGACACTGCTCTGACCACTGGACACTGCTCCTTTCACTGGACACTGCTCTGTTCACTGGACACTGCTCCTTTCACTGGACACTGCTCTGTCCACTGGACACTGCTCTGTTCACTGGACACTGCTCCTTTCACTGGACACTGCTCTGTTCACTGGACACTGCTCTGTTCACTGGACACTGCTCTGTCCACTGGACACAGCTCTGTTCACTGGACACTGCTCTGTTCACTGGACACTGGACACTGCTCTGTTCACTGGACACTGCTCTGTTCACAGGACACTGCTCTGACCACTGGTCACTGCTCTGTTCACTGGACACTGCTCTGTTCACTGGACACTGCTCTGTTCACTGGACACTGCTCTGTTCACTGGTCACTGCTCTGTTCACTCTGGTCACTGCTCTGTCAGTGGACATTGCTCCTTTCACTGGTCACTGCTCTGTTCACTGGACACTGCTCTGTTCACTGGACACTGCTCTGTCCACTGGACACTGCTCTGTCCACTGGTAACTGTTCTGTTCATTGGACACTGCTCTGTTCACTGGTCACTGCTCTGTTCACTGGACACTGCTCTGTTCACTGGTCACTGCTCTGTCCACTGGTCACTGCTCTGTCCACTGGACACTGCTCTGTTCACTGGACACTGCTCTGTCCACTGGTCACTGCTCTGTCGACTGGTCACTGCTCTGTTCACTGGACACTGCTCTGTTCACTGGACACTGCTCTGTTCACTGGACACTGGACACTGCTCAGTTCACTGGACACTTCTCTGTCCACTGGCCACCGCTCTGTTCAATGGACACTGCTCTGTCCACTGGACACTGCTCTGTTCACTGGTCACTGCTCTGTTCACTGGACACTGGACACTGCTCTGTTCACTGGTCACTGCTCTGTTCACTGGTCACTGCTCTGTCCACTGGTCACTGCTCTGACCACTGGTCACTGCTCTGTTCACTGGACACTGCTCTGTTCACTGGACACTGCTCTGACAACTGGACACTGCTCTGTTCACTGGACACTGCTCTGTTCACTGGACACTGCTCTATTCACTGGTCACTGCTCTGTTCACTGGTCACTGCTCTGTTCACTGGACACTGCTCTGTTCACTGGACACTGGTCACTGCTCTGTTCACTGGACACTGCTCTGTTCACTGGACACTGCTCTGACGACTGGTCACTGCTCTGTTCACTGGACACTGCTCTGTTCACTGGTCACTGCTCCGTTCACTGCTCTGTTCACTGGACACTGCTCTGTTCACTGGTCACTGCTCTGTTCACTGGTCACTGCTCTGTTCACTCTTGGTCACTGCTCTGTCCAGTGGACATTGCTCCTTTCACTGGTCACTGCTCTGTTCACTGGACACTGCTCTGTTCACTGGACACTGTTCTGTTCACTGGACACTGCTCTGTCCACTGGTCACTGCACTGTCCACTGGTCACTGCTCTGTTCACTGGACACTGCTCTGTTCACTGGTCACTGCTCTGTTCACTGGTCACTGCTCTGTTCACTGGACACTGCTCTGTCTACTGGTCACTGCTCTGTTCACTGGACACTGCTCTATTCACTGGTCACTGCTCTATTCACTGGTCACTGCTCTGTCCACTGCTCTGTTCACTGGACACTGCTCTGTTCACTGGTCACTGCTCTGTCGACTGGTCACTGCTCTGTTCACTGGACACTACTCTGTTCACTGGTCACTGCTCTGTTCACTGGACACTGCTCTGTTCACTGGACACTGCTCTGTCCACTGGACACTGCTCTGTTCACTGGACACTGCTCTGTTCACTGGACACTGGACACTGCTCTGTTCACTGGACACTGCTCTGTTCACTGGACACTGCTCTGACCACTGGTCACTGCTCTGTTCACTGGACACTGCTCTGTTCACTGGTCACTGCTCCGTTCACTGGACACTGCTCTGTTCACTGGACACTGCTCTGTTCACTGGTCACTGCTCTGTTCACTGGTCACTGCTCTGTTCACTCTTGGTCACTGCTCTGTCCAGTGCACATTGCTCCTTTCACTGGTCACTGCTCTGTTCACTGGACACTGCTCTGTTCACTGGACACTGCTCTGTCCACTGGACACTGCTCTGTCCACTGGTAACTGCTCTGTTCACTGGACACTGCTCTGTTCACTGGTCACTGCTCTGTTCACTGGACACTGCTCTGTTCACTGGTCACTGCTCTGTCCACTGGTCACTGCTCTGTCCACTGGACACTGCTCTGTTCACTGGACACTGCTCTGTCCACTGGTCACTGCTCTGTCGACTGGTCACTGCTCTGTTCACTGGACACTGCTCTGTTCACTGGTCACTGCTCTGTTCACTGGACACTGCTCTGTTCACTGGACACTGCTCTGTTCACTGGACACTGCTCTGTCCACTGGACACTGCTCTGTTCACTGGACACTGGACACTGCTCAGTTCACTGGACACTTCTCTATCCACTGGTCAGCGCTCTGTTCAGTGGACACTGCTCTGTCCACTGGACACTGCTCTGTTCACTGGTCACTGCTCTGTTCACTGGACACTGGACACTGCTCTGTTCACTGGTCACTGCTCTGTTCACTGGACACTGCTCTGTTCACTTGACACTGCTCTGTTCACTGGTCACTGCTCTGTTCACTGGACACTGCTCTGTTCACTGGACTCTGCTCTGTTCACTGGTCACTGCTCTGTTCACTGGACACTGCTCTGTTCACTGGACACTGCTCTGTCCACTGGTCACTGCTCTGTCCACTGTCCACAGGACACTGCTCTGTTCACTGGACACTGCTCTGTCCACTGGACACTGCTCTGTTCACTGGACACTGCTCTGTCCACTGGTCACTGCTCTGTTCACTGTCCACTGGTCACTGCTCCGTTCACTGGACACTGCTCTGTTCACTGGACACTGCTCTGTTCACTGGTCACTGCTCTGTTCACTGGTCACTGCTCTGTTCACTCTTGGTCACTGCTCTGTCCAGTGGACATTGCTCCTTTCACTGGTCACTGCTCTGTTCACTGGACACTGCTCTGTTCACTGGACACTGCTCTGTCCACTGGTCACTGCTCTGTCCACTGTCCACGGTCCACTGCTCTGACCACTGGACACTACTCTGTTCACTGGACACTGCTCTGTTCACTGGACACTGCTCTGTTCACTGGTCACTGCTCTGTTCACTGGACACTGGACACTGCTCAGTTCACTGGACACTTCTCTGTCCACTGGCCACCGCTCTGTTCAGTGGACACTGCTCTGTCCACTGGACACTGCTCTGTTCACTGGTCACTGCTCTGTTCACTGGACACTGGACACTGCTCTGTTCACTGGTCACTGCTCTGTTCACTGGACACTGCTCTGTTCACTTGACACTGCTCTGTTCACTGGTCACTGCTCTGTTCACTGGACACTGCTCTGTTCACTGGACACTGCTCTGTTCACTGCTCACTGCTCTGTTCACTGGACACTGCTCTGTTCACTGGTCACTGCTCCGTTCACTGGACACTGCTCTGTTCACTGGACACTGCTCTGTTCACTGGTCACTGCTCTGTTCACTGGTCACTGCTCTGTTCACTCTTGGTCACTGCTCTGTCCAGTGGACATTGCTCCTTTCACTGGTCACTGCTCTGTTCACTGGACACTGCTCTGTTCACTGGACACTGCTCTGTCCACTGGTCACTGCTCTGTCCACTGTCCACTGTCCACTGCTCTGACCACTGGACACTACTCTGTTCACTGGACACTGCTCTGTTCACTGGACACTGCTCTGTTCACTGGTCACTGCTCTGTTCACTGGACACTGCTCTGTTCACTGGAAACTGCTCTGTTCACTGGACACTGCTCTGTTCACTGGACACTGCTCTGTTCACTGGTCACTGCTCTGTTCACTGCACACTGGTCACTGCTCTGTTCACTGGACACTGCTCTGTTCACTGGACACTGCTCTGTTCACTGGTCACTGGTCATTGCTCTTTTCACTGGACACTGCTCTGTTCACTGGTCACTGCTTTTTTCACTGGTCACTGCTCTGTTCACTGGACACTGCTCTGTTCACTGGACACTGCTCTGATCACTGGACACTGGTCACTGCTCTTTTCACTGGACACTGCTCTGTTCACTGGTCACTGCTCTTTTCACTGGTCACTGCTCTGTTCACTGGTCACTGGACACTGCTCTGTTCACTGGACACTGCTCTGTTCACTGGACACTGCTCTGTTCACTGGTCACTGCTCTTTTCACTGGACACTGCTCTGCTCACTGGTCACTGGACACTGCTCTGTTCACTGGACACTGCTCTGTTCACTGGACACTGCTCTGTTCACTGGACACTGCTCTGTTCACTGGTCACTGCTCTGTTCACTGGACACTGCTCTGTTCACTGGACACTGCTCTGTTCACTGGTCACTGCTCTGTTCACTGGACACTGCTCTGTTCACTGGTCACTGCTCCTGTTCACTGGACACTGCTCTGTTCACTGGACACTGCTCTGTCACTGGTCACTGCTCTGTTCACTGGTCACTGCTCTGTTACACTGGACACTGCTCTGTCACTGGACACTGCTCTGTCACTGGTCACTGCTCTGTTCACTGGACACTGCTCTGTTCACTGGTCACCTGCTCTGTCCACTGGTCACTGCTCTGTCCACTGTCACTGCTCTGTCCACTGGACACTGCTCTGTCCACTGGACACTGCTTGTCCACTGGACACTGCTCTGTTCACTGGTCACTGCTCTGTTCACTGGTCCTGCTCTGTCACTGGACACTGCTCTGTTCACTGGACACTGCTCTGTTCACTGGACACTGCTCTGTTCACTGGACACTGCTCTGTTCACTGGTCACTGCTCTGTTCACTGGACACTGCCTTGTTCACTGGTCACTGCTCTGTTCACTGGACACTGCTCTGTTCACTGGACACTGCTCTGTTCACTGGTCACAGCTCTGTTCACTGGTCACTGCTCTGTTCACTCTTGGTCACTGCTCTGTCCAGTGGACATTGCTCCTTTCACTGGTCACTGCTCTGTTCACTGGACACTGCTCTGTTCACTGGACACTGCTCTGTTCACTGGACACTGCTCTGTCCACTGGTAACTGCTCTGTTCACTGGAAACTGCTCTGTTCACTGGTCACTGCTCTGTTCACTGGACACTGCTCTGTTCACTGGTCACTGCTCTGTCCACTGGTCACTGCTCTGTCCACTGGACACTGTTCTGTTCACTGGACACTGCTCTGTCCACTGGTCACTGCACTGTCCACTGGTCACTGCTCTGTTCACTGGACACTGCTCTGTTCACTGGTCACTGCTCTGTTCACTGGTCACTGCTCTGTTCACTGGACACTGCTCTGTCTACTGGTCACTGCTCTGTTCACTGGACACTGCTCTATTCACTGGTCACTGCTCTATTCACTGGTCACTGCTCTGTCCACTGCTCTGTTCACTGGACACTGCTCTGTTCACTGGTCACTGCTCTGTCGACTGGTCACTGCTCTGTTCACTGGACACTACTCTGTTCACTGGTCACTGCTCTGTTCACTGGACACTGCTCTGTTCACTGGACACTGCTCTGTCCACTGGACACTGCTCTGTTCACCGGACACTGCTCTGTTCACTGGACACTGGACACTGCTCTGTTCACTGGACACTGCTCTGTTCACTGGACACTGCTCTGACCACTGGTCACTGCTCTGTTCACTGGACACTGCTCTGTTCACTGGTCACTGCTCCGTTCACTGGACACTGCTCTGTTCACTGGACACTGCTCTGTTCACTGGTCACTGCTCTGTTCACTGGTCACTGCTCTGTTCACTCTTGGTCACTGCTCTGTCCAGTGGACATTGCTCCTTTCACTGGTCACTGCTCTGTTCACTGGACACTGCTCTGTTCACTGGACACTGCTCTGTCCACTGGACACTGCTCTGTCCACTGGTAACTGCTCTGTTCACTGGACACTGCTCTGTTCACTGGTCACTGCTCTGTTCACTGGACACTGCTCTGTTCACTGGTCACTGCTCTGTCCACTGGTCACTGCTCTGTCCACTGGACACTGCTCTGTTCACTGGACACTGCTCTGTCCACTGGTCACTGCTCTGTCGACTGGTCACTGCTCTGTTCACTGGACACTGCTCTGTTCACTGGTCACTGCTCTGTTCACTGGTCACTGCTCTGTTCACTGGACACTGCTCTGTTCACTGGACACTGCTCTGTCCACTGGACACTGCTCTGTTCACTGGACACTGCTCTGTTCACTGGACACTGGACACTGCTCAGTTCACTGGACACTTCTCTATCCACTGGTCAGCGCTCTGTTCAGTGGACACTGCTCTGTCCACTGGACACTGCTCTGTTCACTGGTCACTGCTCTGTTCACTGGACACTGGACACTGCTCTGTTCACTGGTCACTGCTCTGTTCACTGGACACTGCTCTGTTCACTTGACACTGCTCTGTTCACTGGTCACTGCTCTGTTCACTGGACACTGCTCTGTTCACTGGACTCTGCTCTGTTCACTGGTCACTGCTCTGTTCACTGGACACTGCTCTGTTCACTGGACACTGCTCTGTCCACTGGTCACTGCTCTGTCCACTGTCCACAGGACACTGCTCTGTTCACTGGACACTGCTCTGTCCACTGGACACTGCTCTGTTCACTGGACACTGCTCTGTCCACTGGTCACTGCTCTGTTCACTGTCCACTGGACACTGCTCTGTTCACTGGACACTACTCTGTTCACTGGTCACTGCTCTGTTCACTGGACACTGCTCTGTTCACTGGACACTGCTCTGTTCACTGGACACTGCTCTGTCCACTGGTCACTGCTCCGTTCACTGGACACTGCTCTGTTCACTGGACACTGCTCTGTTCACTGGTCACTGCTCTGTTCACTGGTCACTGCTCTGTTCACTCTTGGTCACTGCTCTGTCCAGTGGACATTGCTCCTTTCACTGGTCACTGCTCTGTTCACTGGACACTGCTCTGTTCACTGGACCCTGCTCTGTCCACTGGACACTGCTCTGTCCACTGGTAACTGCTCTGTTCACTGGACACTGCTCTGTTCACTGGTCACTGCTCTGTTCACTGGACACTGCTCTGTTCACTGGTCACTGCTCTGTCCACTGGACACTGCTCTGTTCACTGGACACTGCTCTGTCCACTGGTCACTGCTCTGTCGACTGTTCACTGCTCTGTTCACTGGACACTGCTCTGTTCACTGGTCACTGCTCTGTTCACTGGACACTGCTCTGTTCACTGGACACTGCTCTGTTCACTGGACACTGCTCTGTCCACTGGACACTGCTCTGTTCACTGGACACTGCTCTGTTCACTGGACACTGGACACTGCTCAGTTCACTGGACACTTCTCTGTCCACTGGTCACCGCTCTGTTAACTGGTCACTGCTCTGTTCACTGGACACTGGACACTGCTCTGTTCACTGGTCACTGCTCTGTTCACTGGACACTGCTCTGTTCACTTGACACTGCTCTGTTCACTGGTCACTGCTCTGTTCACTGGACACTGCTCTGTTCACTGGACACTGCTCTGTTCACTGGTTACTGCTCTGTTCACTGGACACTGCTCTGTTCACTGGACACTGCTCTGTTCACTGGTCACTGCTCTGTCCACTGTCCACTGGACACTGCTCTGTTCACTGCTCTGTCCACTGGTCACTGCTCTGTTCACTGTCCACTGGACACTGCTCTGTTCACTGGACACTACTCTGTTCACTGGTCACTGCTCTGTTCACTGGACACTGCTCTGTTCACTGGACACTGCTCTGTTCACTGGACACTGCTCTGTCCACTGGACACTGCTCTGTTCACTGGACACTGATCTGCTCTGTCCACTGGTCACTTCTCTGTTCACTGTCCACTGGACACAGCTCTGTTCACTGGACACTGCTCTGTTCACTGGTCACTGCTCTGTTCATTGGACACTGCTCTGTTCACTGGACACTGCTCTGTTCACTGGACACTGCTCTGTCCACTGGACACTGCTCTGTTCACTGGACACTGCTATGTTCACTGGACACTGCTCCTTTCACTGGACACTGCTCCTTTCACTGGACACTGCTCTGTTCACTGGTCACTGCTCTGTCCACTGGACACTGCTCTGTTCACTGGTCACTGCTCCTTTCACTGGACACTGCTCTGACCACTGGACACTGCTCCTTTCACTCGACACTGCTCTGTTCACTGGACACTGCTCCTTTCACTGGACACTGCTCTGTCCACTGGACACTGCTCTGTTCACTGGACACTGCTCTGTTCACTGGTCACTGCTCTGTCCACTGGACACTGCTCTGTCCACTGGACACTGCTCTGTTCACTGGTCACTGCTCTGTTCACTGGTCACTGCTCCTTTCACTGGACACTGCTCTGACCACTGGACACTGCTCCTTTCACTGGACACTGCTCTGTTCACTGGTCACTGCTCTGTTCACTGGACACTGCTCTGTCCACTGGACACTGCTCTGTCCACTGGACACTGCTCTGTTCACTGGACACTGCTCTGTTCACTGGTCACTGCTCTGTTCACTGGACACTGCTCTGTCCACTGGACACTGCTCTGTCCACTGGACACTGCTCTGTCCACTGGACACTGCTCTGTCCACTGGACACTGCTCTGTTCACTGGTCACTGCTCTGTCCACTGGACACTGCTCTGTCCACTGGACACTGCTCTGTTCACTGGACACTGCTCTGTTCACTGGACACTGCTCTGTTCACTGGTCACTACTCTGTTCACTGGACACTGCTCCTTTCACTGGACACTGCTCTGTTCACTGGTCACTGCTCTGTTCACTGGTCACTGCTCTGTTCACTGGACACTGCTCTGTTCACTGGACACTGCTCTGTTCACTGGTCACTGCTCTGTTCACTGGACACTGCTCTGTTCACTGGACACTGCTCTGTTCACTGGTCACTGCTCTGTTCACTGGACACTGCTCCTTTCACTGGACACTGCTCTGTTCACTGGACACTGCTCTGTTCACTGGACACTGCTCCTTTCACTGGACACTGCTCTGTTCACTGGACACTGCTCTGTTCACTGGACACTGCTCCTTTCACTGGACACTGCTCTGTCCACTGGACACTGCTCTGTTCACTGGTCACTGCTCTGTTCACTGGACACTGCTCTGTTCACTGGTCACTGCTCTGTTCACTGGACACTGCTCTGTTCACTGGACACTGCTCTGTTCACTGGACACTGCTCTGACCACTGGACACTGCTCCTTTCACTGGACACTGCTCTGTTCACTGGACACTGCTCTGTTCACTGGTCACTGCTCTGTTCACTGGACACTGCTCTGTTCACTGGACACTGCTCTGTTCACTGGACACTGCTCTGTTCACTGGACACTGCTCTGTTCACTGGACACTGCTCCTTTCACTGGACACTGCTCTGTTCACTCTTGCACCATAGCATCTGAAGGGAAATTCCAATCCTCTTTAACCAACTGGTTTGGTCTCCAACACTAATGCACAGAAATAAAGTTGGGACATTAACCCATCAAAACAAACATTAAAATACAATCTTAAATAAACAATTGAATTAAAGGTCTGTAACTTCTCCCCTGAAATGAAACATTTGAGGTAGGATTTGTATTCTTTCTTAACCATTTAGAAGTGACTTAGACCTATAGGAAAGATGCAGTTATTTGCAATAGATTGGAAAATGGAGAAGAGGATTGAAATCCTCTTTCATATCATAAGAATCCCTACATCATACATTTTTTAATTGGATTTATAGCTTGCCATTATTACATCAATCTTAAAACTGCCTCGTGAGGCTGCTTTCTGTGACAGAATCTCCAATCTGGTTGGCAGGAGATTGGTCTGCCCTCTGTCCATGTCCTTATCTGTAAACAGTCTCTTACCCAGTCCAGCCTGGGTGGTCCAAATCCTCAGGTTTGTTATGTTAAGAGAAGTAAGGTTGCCACTGTGAATCACGCAGTTTGATTTTTTTAACTGTTATCGCCAGCGGAAACAACGGGCGATAGTGAATCGACTGCATGGTTTACACCCCATCCAATTTTCTATTCCATCAACTCGGGCCTCAGGTCTACCTGTTGCGGAGCACAGGACGGTCACTGTGCCCAGTTTGTGCCGCAGGGACAGGTGTGCTCCCCATGGTGTTCTAACTATGTCTCCGATTTCTCCAGGTCGGGGGGAGCGGGGGAGAGGGACCGCTTCTAAGCCAGGAGTACACGATCACACCTCCACCCCCTTCAGGTTCATACCTCAGAGTGACAGAGAACGGACGAATGATATAACAGGGCCTGGCACTAATAACTCAAATCTTTAGAACATTTTATGAAAAGTCATATTCGCCAATGGTAACACTGGTGTTGGAACAACAGGAGAAAGGGTTTATTTCTATCATTAATCTCTCCTCAGCAAGCGAGGGCAGCTCATGGATTCAGAATCATTTTATTGAACAAGATTAAATTTGTGATTGATTCAGTGCCATTGAAAATAATTCGGAGGATGGTTATATCACGGATTTGTTTGCAAAAATAATACAGTAACTTTTCTTCATAAGCTGAAAATGTAATTTTGCTTTCAAACTTGAGCTCTTCTTCCATCAATAAACCAAGCATTAATTATATTTAATGCAGAAAAGGGATGACGACAATTTATATTTGTAGCAATGGTCAGTCTAACTAAGATTGATAGGAAAATTATGAGCAAGTTTTGGGCTATTAGACAACAGATGCTTGATGAGAAGCATTTACATTAAGATCAAGTAGGTTTAATGTATGGTTTACACCAGGCATTGTTTAACGATTTTGTTATTCTGGACCTTCTCAGTCTTTGGTTTGTGGGGAGGAGTGTATTATGTGTTTGGAGGGATTGCCTTTGTGTCTCTAGCCCTTGTGATGATGCATAGGATCATTTGTTTTGTCTTCAAGAAGTGTGAGGTAAGGATGTTCGTCATTGGAAGGCCTCAATATCCTGGTATCCAAGGAGTTGGCCTCAATTCAAAGACTGACATTGATTGGCAGGTGCAGGTTTGGAATCACAAAACTTCTTTGGGTGGTGTGATCAGGGAAACATGGCGAAGATCATCAACAGACTGAAGTTGACCTTGGTTCCAATCTCTCTATTTTTTTTTATGGCTGAGGGATGAACTGAAAAACTTTGGAATAAAGATCAAGAATATCCCAAAAAGGTCCTTGTTTGTTCCAAAAGAGAGATATGAAGCTGGATTTTTATCCCATTGATGTTGCACAGGAGGTGGTAACAGTGAAGATTATGATAATGCTTCAGCTCACTTACAGCTTTTCAATGTTACGATGAAGACTGAAAATCAATATCGGAAAAAGATAATTAGGCTGCTCTGTAAGTTGGGCTGACAGGAGAAGCCATGCATCAAAATGGTTCAGTGATATAGTCACAGGTCTCGTGTAGGGCTGGGATTAATAAACCCCTCAATTCAGATCAATTAAATATTGAGCTGATACCATTAATGAAATGCTGATGTACAGGAAGTTAGGGCAGTTAGTAGTGGTTCTATAAATATTGGAATGATCTCTGACCTTTACTGTGCTGCAGAATATTGAAACATTTACTGTTATGAAACAAATCATTGTTGGATTTAAAAGTTAGCAAAATGGGCAGGTACTGAGAAGAAGGCTTTGCAAAGTTACCTGTGTTTAGAACCATGCAAAATTAATAGAGTGGGAGAAAGGTTTTGAGAAGGATGATAAATAACGTGCTTTCTCGGAGATTTAGGGAGAAGTCTGGGTTGCCCAATACTGTTTGCTTTAGTCACCAATTAAAGGATTATTACAGAGATTTGGGAAGGAAAATCTCTGATGACTCTCAGCCCTTGATTTGGAGATTGGAGCGAGTTCCATTCCCCCCACTGATTATATTCTTTAAATTAGGATACAAACTTCATATTTGTGACATTATCTGAAGTTTGGGAGGATGATTCAGTATTGATCTAATGAAACAAATTTAGAACATACTTGGCTTAATATACAGGGGGTGACATTCAATATCTGACTCATATTCATTTAAAAATGGTTTTCATCCATGTATTTTATACATTATAGGATCATAGAAACTTACAGCACAAAAGGAGGCCATTCGGCCCATCGTGCCTGTGCCTCTTTGGTAGAGCAAATTAGTCCCTCTCCCCCGCTGTTTCCCCATAGCCCTGCACATTTTCCCCCTTCAAGTATTTACCCAATTCTCGTTTGAATATTACTATTGCATCTGCTTCCACCACCCTTTCAGGCAGTGCATTCCAGATCACAACAACTAGCTGCGTAAAAACATTGAAGAGGATGGAGTTTTAAAAAACACTCATGCCGATTCTCCAGTGCTGACCATAAGTGGAGCTGGAGGGAAACAAATTGAACGTATTTAATAATATGAGCTGGAAGGTCAGCTAAAAGGCAAATGGAAAAGAGGATTGTAGTCATTTGTGGAAGTAATGGGAAAAGCTTTTTGAGTTTCAGAGAACTGTCACTGTATTGGACCACTGAAGGATGTTCAAGGACAGGTTACAAAGGACTCATTGGGTATGGCGGAAATATTAAATGAGTACTTTGCATCGGTCTTCACTCTTGAAGATGATGCTCATCTATTAGAATTTAATAATGCTACTAACAAAACTAATATTAATACAGATGAACATATTGTTTTAGAATGAAATAAGAACTTGAAAATGAAGAGAGCAGCTGGGCCAGATGATATCCACCCAAGGGTCCTCAGGGAGATGGGACATGTGCTGTGCCAGCCCCTAGCCTGTATTTTTAATAGCTCACTACACTCTGGAATGGTTCCCGTAGACTGGAAGGAGGCTAATGTAGTCCCATCTTTAACAAAGATGACAAGACAGATCCGGGTAACTATAGGCCCATTAGTTTGACATCAGTAATAGGTAAGATGCTTGGGGGAATCATTTGAACATAAGAACATAAAAAATAGGAGCAGGAGTAGGCCATTTGGCCGTTCGAGCCTGCTCCGCCAGTCAACAAGATCATGGCTGATCTTCTACCTCAACTCCACCTTCCCGCACTATCCCCATATCCCTTAATTCCCAAAAATTTATCGACCTCTGTCTTGAATATACTCAACGACTGAGCATCCACAGCTCTCTGGGGTAGAGAATTCCAAAGATTCACAATGCTTTGAATGAAGAAATTTCTCCGCATCTCAGTCCTGAATGGCCTACCCCTTATTCTGAGACTGTGACCCCATGTTCTAGATTCCCCAGCCTGGGAAAACATTTTCCTAGCATTAACTCTGTCAAGCCCCTTAAGAATTTTATCTGTTTCAATTAGATCACCTCTCATTCTTCTAAACTCTAGGGAATATAGGCTGAGTCTACTCAATCTCTCCTCATAGGGCATCCCAGGAACCAGTCCAGTGAACCTTTGTTGCACTCCCTCTAAGGCAAATATGTCCTTCCTTAGGTAAGTAGACCAGAACTGTACACAATACTCCAGGTGTGGCCTCACCAATGCCCTGTATAATTGTAGTAAGACTTCTTTACTCTTATACTCTAATCCCTTTGTAACAAAAGCTAACATGCCATTTGCTTTCTGTGATTCATGTAGAAGGACACCCAGGTCCCTCTGAATGCAAACATTTCTCAGTCTCTCACCATTCAAAAAATATTCTGCTTTTTTGATTTTCCTACCAAAGTGGATAACTTCACACTTCCCCGCATTGTATTCCATTTGCCATGTTCTTGCCCACTCAGTCAACCTGTCTATATCTCTCTGCAGCCTCTTTGCGTCCTCCTCACAGATTACTTTCCCACCTAACATTGCATCATCAGCAAACTTGGATATATTACACTCAGTCCCTTCATCTAAGTCATTAATATAGAATGTAAATAGCTGATGCCCAAGCAGTGATCCTTGCGGTACCCCGTTAGTTACAGCCTGCCAAGCCGAAAAAGTCCCGTTTATTCCTACTCTCTCTTTTCTGTCCATTAACCAATCCTCAATCCATGCTAATATATTACCCCAATCCCATGAGTCCTAATTTTGTGTAATAACCTCTTGTGTGGCAACTTATTGAATGCTTTTTGAAAATCCAAATACACTACATCCTCTGCTTCCCCCTTATCCATCCTACTAGTTACATCTTCCAAAAACTCTAGCAAATTTGTCAAACACGATTTCCCTTTCATAAAACCATGTTGACTCTGCCTAATCATATTACGATTTTCTAAGTGCCCTCTTACCACGTCCCTAATAATAGATTCTAGCATTTTGCCTACGACTGATGTCAGGCTAACTGGCCTATAGTTTCCTGTTGTTTCTCTTTCTCCTTTCTTAAATAGCGGGGTTATGTTTGCTACCTTCCAATCCTTGGGGACTGTTCTAGAATCTAGGGAATTCTGGAAGATTAATACCAGTCCATCCACTATCTCTGCAGCTACCTCTTTTAAAACCCTAGGTAGTAGGTTATCAGGTCCAGGGGATTTGTCGCCACTTAGTCCCATTAATTTCTCCAGTACTATGTCTTTACTTATACTGATTTCTTTAAGTTCCTCATTCTCTTTAGACCCTTGGTTCCCTATTATTTCCAGAATGTTTTTTTGTGTCTTCTACTGTGAAGACAGATACAAAGTATTTGTTTATTGTCTCTGCCATTCCCTTATTGCCCATTATAATTTCTCCTGTCTCTGCCTCTAATGGGCCCATGTTTACTTTCACTAATCTCTTCCTATTTACATACCTATTGAAAGGTTTACAATCTGTTTTTATGTCTCTTACTAATTTACTCTCATATTCTTTTTTCTCTTTCCTTATCAATTTCTTGGTCCTACTTTGCTGAATTCTAAAATCCTCCCAATTCTCAGGCTTACTACTCTTTTAGGCAACATTATAAGCCTCTTCCTATGATCTAATATAATCTTTAACTTCTCTTGTTAGCCACGGTTGGACCACTTTTCCTGTGGGGTTTTTGTGCCTCACAGGAATGTATATTTGTTGTAAGAACATAAGAACATAAGAAATAGGAGCAGGAGTAGGCCATTCGGCCCTTCAAGCCGATGACATCATGGCTGATCTTCTGCCTCAACTCCATTCACCGGCCCTATCGCCATATCTCTTGATGCCCTTACTAGTCAGAAATCTATCGACTTTTGTTTTGAATATACCCAATGACTGAGCCTCCACAGCCCTCTGGGGTAGAGAATTCCAAAGATTCACCACCCTCTGTGTGAAGAAATTTCTTCTCATCTCAGTCCTGAATGGCCTACCCTTTATCCTGAGGCTGTAGCCCCTGGTTCTAGACTCCCCAGCCAAGGGAAACATTCTCCCAGCATCCACCCTATCAAGCCCTGTAATAATTTTGCATGCTTCAATGAGATCCCCTCTCATTTTTCTGAATTCAAGAGAATACAGGCCTAGATTACTCAATCTCTTCTCATATGACAGTCCCATCATCCCAGGAATCAATCTCATGAACCTTCGTTGCACTCCCTCTATGGCAAGTATATCCTTCCTTAGGTAAGGAGATAAAATTGTACACAGTACTCCAGGTGTGGTCTCACCAAGGCCCTATATAATTGGAGTAAAACTTCTTTACTCCTATACTCAAATCCTCTTGTAATGAAGGCCAGCATACCATTTGCCTTCCTAATGGCTTGCTGCACCTGCACATTTACTTTCAGTGACTCATGTACAAGGACACCCAGGTCCCTTTGAGCATCTGCAATCCCCAATCTTTCACCATTTAGGAAATACTCTGCCTTTCTGTTTTTTCTACCAAAGTGGATAACTTCACATTTATCCACATTATATTCCATCTGCCATGTTCCCGCCCACTAACTGAGCCTGTCGAGATCCCTTTGAAGCCTCTTCACATTCTCTTCACAACTGACACTGCCACCTAGCTTTGTATCATCAGCAAATTTGGAAATGTTACATTTTGTCCCCTCATCCAAATCATTGATATAGATTGTGAATAGCTGGGGCCCAAGCACTGATCCTTGCGGTACCCCACTAGTCACAGCCTGCCATCCTGAAAAAGACCCGTTTATCCCTACTCTTTGTTTTCTGTCTGTTAACCAATTCTCAATCCATGCTAGTATATTACCCCCAATTCCAGGTGCCCTAATTTTGTTCACCAACCTCTTGTGTGGGACATTATCGAAGGCCTTCTGAAAATCCAGATACACCACATCTACCAGTTCCCCTTTGTCTACTCCACTAGTTACATCCTCAAAGAACTCCAACAGGTTTGTCAAACAGGATTTCCCTTTCTTAAATCCATGTTGACTCTGCCCAATCTTACTATTAGTTTCTAAGTGCCCAGTTATTGCATCCTTTATAATAGATTCCAGCATTTTCCCAACTACTGATGTGAGGCTAACAGGTCTGTAGTTCCCCGTTTTCTCTCTCCCTCCTTTCTTAAATAGCGGGGTTACATTTGCTATCCTCCAATCTGCAGGAACCGTTCCAGAATCTATAGAATTTTGGAAGATGACAACCAATGCGTCCACTATCCCAATGGCCACCTCTTTCAAAACCCTAGGATGTAGGTCATCCGGTCCTTGGGATTTATCGACTTTTAGTCCCATTAATTTTGCTAGTACTGTTTTTTTACTAATAATAATTTCTTTAAGTTCCTCATTCTCGCCACACCCTTGGTTTTCTCGTATTTCTGGGAGGTTTTTTGTGTCTTCCTCCATGAAGACAGAAACAAAGTATTTATTTAATTTCCATGCCATTTCCTCATTCCCCATTATAAATTCTCCCATCTCTGACTGTAAAGGACCTGCATTTACCTTCGCCAGTCTTTCCTTTTCACACACCTATAGAAGCTTTTACAATCCGTTTTTATATTTTTCGCTAGTTTGTGCTCATATTCCATTTTCCCTTTCTTTATCAATTTCTTGGTCCCCTTTGCTGATTTCTAAAAAGATCCCAATCCTCAGGCTGACCGCTTTTTCTGGCAACTTTATAAGCTTCCTCCTTTGACTTAGTACTAGCTTTAATTTCTTTTGTTAGCCATGGTTGGATCACTTTTCCTTTTGGGTTTTTATGCCCTAGAGGAATATATGTTTGTTGCAAATTATGCATTATTTCCTTGAATGTTAGCCATTGCATGTCAACCTTCATACCTTTTAGTGTAGTCTCCCAATCTACCATAGCCAACCTGTCCCTCATACCCTTGCAGTTTCCTCTGTTTAGTTTGAAGACCTCAGTTTCAGATTGGACTACATCACTCTCAAACTTAATGTAAAATTCAATCATATTATGGTCACTTGTCCCTAAAGGCCCCTTTACCACAAGATTATTGGTAAATTATGTATTAATTCTCTAAATTTTAATGTAGTTTCGCAATCTACCTTAGCCAACTCGCCCCTCATACCTACGTAGTTTGCTTTGTTTAGATTTAAGACCCTAGTTTCGGACTTAACTAAATCACTTTCAAACTCAATATAAAATCCTATCATATTATGGTCATTCTTCCCTAAAGGACCCTTTACTACAAGGTTATTAATTAACCCTTTCTCACTGCACAATACTAGATCTAAAATTAGCTGTTCCCTAGTAGGTTCCTCAACATACTGATCTAGAAAACTATCTTGTATACATTCCATGAACTCGTCCCCCACACTATTACTGCAAATATGGTTTGCCCAGTCTATATGTAGATTAAAATCCCCCAAGATTACTGTATTACCCTTGTTACATGCACCTCTAATTTCCTGATTTATACTCTGCACTACATTACAACTACTGTTTGGGGGCCTATAAACAACTCCCACCAATGTTTTCTGCCCCTTGCTGTTTCTTAGCTCCACCCAAACTGATTCTACTTCTTGATTTTTGGAGCCAAGATCCTTTCTCTCTACTGTATTTATCCCATCCTTTATTATCAGGGCTACCCCTCATCCTTTTCCATTTTGCCCATCTCTTCTAAAAGTTAAGTATCCTGGTATATTTAGTTCCCAACCTTGGTCACTTTGCAACCACGTCTCCATAATGGCTATTAGATCAAACCTGTTAATTTCTATCTGCGGTATTACTTCATCTATTTTGTTGTGAATGCTTCGTGCATTCAGATATAGTGCCTTTAACTTTGACTTTTTTCTATTTTTCCCTGATGTCACCTTAGTCACTGATGCCCTATTACCATTGTTACTCTCTCTGTCCCTTCCTGACCCACTCTGTTTAATTTTACCCAAAACTCTGCTCTGCTCTAGAGCCTTGACATATGTCTTGCTGCTTTTAAATTTACTCTTGGCTGAATCCTCCCGCCCCCTTCATTAGTTTAAAGCCCTGTCTATTGCCCTAGTTATTCGATTCACCAGGACACTGGTTCCAGCCCGGTTTAAGTGGAGCCCATCCCAATGGAACAGTTCCCTCTATCCCCAGTACTGGTGCCAATGGCCCATGAAGTGAAACCCCTGCCTCCCACACCACACTTTGAGCCACGCATTTAACCTTCTAATCTGCTTGTCCCTATGCCAATTGGCGCATGGCCCAGGTAACAATCCAGAGATAATTACCTTTGAAGTTCTGCTTTTTAATTTAGATCCCAACTCCTCAAACTTTCACAGCAGTACCTCATTCCTTGGGATGCAATCTATGAATGCTTGGATAGAGAGGGACATATTGGGGACACCCAACATGGCTTCATAAAAAGGAAGTCATGTCCGACAAATCTAATTGTATTTTTTGAAGAAGTTGCTATGTTAATGGATGAGGGAAGCCCAGTAGACACTGTCTACTTAGACTTCCAAAAAGCTTTTGATAAGGTACCATACAAGAGGCTTCTCTATAAGATCGAAGCCTCTGGTATCAGTGGTAATATATTGAGCTGGATTGAGAACTGGCTGGCAGGACATAGGCAAAAAGTAGTTATAGATGGATTTGGATCTGTTTGGAGACCAGTTACCAGTAGTGTCCCGCAGGAATCAATGTTGGGACCATTGCTCTTTACTATTTTTATTAATGATCTATGATCTGGATGTGAGTGTTGGGGGCACGATCTGCAAATGTGCAGATGATGATAAGATCTGTGCGAGTGTTAGGACTGTAGACGATGCTCGTCTGCTTCAGGCAGATCTTAATGTTTTGGGAGATTCGGCTCATGACTGGCAAATAACGTATAACTTGGATAATTGCAGTGTTATGCATGTGGGCAGGGCAAATGCTCAACATTCATACACCCTTCAGGGAGAAGCATTAAAGAAGGTGGAGATAGAAAGAGATTTGGGCATTCTACTGCATACATCTCTAAAGGTACATGAGCAATGTCGTGAAGCGATAGCTGGAGCAAATAGGGTATTGGGGTGTATCCATAGGACAATTGAGTACAAGATGAGGCATACTATTTTATCCTTGTACAAGACCTTAGTCGGGCCGCACTTGGAATACTGTGTCCAGTTTTGATCATCTCACATGGTGGGTGATATTGAGGCTTTGGAAAGGGTGCAGAGGAGGGCCACTAGACTAATTCCCAGTTTAAAGCATCTTGGTTAACAAGAAAGGTTAAAAGAGTTGGGACTCTATACTTTAGAGAAGCCTAGACATAGGGGAGATCTGATTGAGGTTTATAAGATAATGAAAGGAATAGATTGCGTTCTAGTTGACAGTTTGTTCCAATTAAATAGGTTAGGGAGGACCAGGGGTCACAAATTTAAAATAACAACAGAAAATGCTGGAAAAACTCAGCAGGCCAGGCAACATCCGTGGAGAGAGAAACAGAGTTAACGTTTCAGGTCAAAACCCTTCGTCGGAACTGAGAGAAGAGCAGGAAATTAAACAGATAAAAATGCAAGGGGGAGGCTGGGGGGAGGAATAAAAGAACAAAAGGGGTGGTCTATGGTAAGTAGAGACATTAAGAGATGCTCAAGGCAAGACGAGATGGTAATGGGACAGGTTAAGAAACAAAAGGTGAGGTGTGAAATGCTGGCAGAATGAGAGACCGCTGCCGTAGGAGGAGAGAGAGAAAAAAAAGGAAAAAGGCACGGACCAAAAGGGTGGATAAAATGTATACATATGTGGTAGGGGCCGGGGTTATGATCTGAAATTGTTGAACTCAATATTGAGTCCGGAAGGCTGTAAAGTGCCTAAACGAAAGATGAGGTGCTGTTCCTCGAGCTTACGCTGAGCTTCCGTGGAACAATGCACGAGGTCGAGGTCGGTGAGGTCTGAGTGGGCGTGGAGGGGTGAATTAAAATGACAAGCGACCGAAAGCTCGGGGTCACCCTTACGGACTGAACGGAGGTGTTCCGCAAAGAGGTCACCCAATCTGCGTTTGGTCTCCCCAATGTAGAGGAGACCACATCGTGAGGGCAACACAGTGGCATAGTGGTTAGCACTGGTGCCTCACAGCGCCAGAGACCCGGGTTCGAATCTGACCTCGGGTGACTGTCTGTGTGGAGTTTGCACATTCTCCCTGTGTCTGCGTGGGTTTCCTCCGGGTGCTCCGGTTTCCTCCCACAGTCCAAAAATGTGTGGGTTAGGTTGATTTGGCTATGATAAATTGACCCTTAGTGTTAGGGGGGATTAAATATGTGGGGTTATGGGGATAGGATGGGATATGTTAGGGGGAATTAAATACGTGGGGTTACGGGGGTAGGGTGGGATATGTGTACTGTGGGGATTAAAGCAGGGACAGGGTACTGGATTTGGATGATCAGCCATGATCGTATTGAATGGCGGAGCAGGCTCGACGGGCCGAATGGCCTACTCCTGCTCCTAGATTCTATGTTTCTATGTTTCTATGTTTCTATGTGAGCAGCGAATACAGTATACTAGATTGCAAGAAGTACAAGTAAATCGCTGTTTCACCTGGAAGGGGTGTTTGGGGCCCGGAGAGTGGGAAGGGGGGGATGTCACAAATTTAAGTTGTACAAGGCCAGATCTAGGTTCGATGTCAGGAGGTGGTTCTTTTCCCAGAGAATTGTGGACCTCTGGAACAGGCTGCCATCTCGTGCGGTGGATGCCGATTCGCTGAATTCCTTCAAGCGAGAGCTGGACCAGTTTCTGGCTGTAGTGGAGATCACCTCTTACAAAAGGTAGGTACTGCAGGGAATTAAGGGCCAGAGTGATGTCCTGGACTAGTTTTGATCACCTAGATGGTTCAGAGAAGAATTTCCCAGTTTTTTTCCCCCAATTGGCCTGGTTCTTTATCTGTTTTTTTGCCTCTCCCAGGAGATCACATGGTTTCGGGTGGGGTGAAGTGTATATTGTGATACACAAGGTATCGCAATTGTGTGGGACAGGCTGGATGGACCAGAAGGTCTTTACTTGTCGGGCATTGTTGGGTATGTCAGCACTTCACAGAGGTAGCACATGTATAAAACCTAAAGGTTTCATATGTATCACAGTGGGAGTATTAAAAAGCCAGGAAGTTATGCTAAACTTATATAAAACACTAGTTCGGCCCCAGCTGGAGTATTGTGTCCAATTCTGGGCACCACACTTTAGGAAGGATGTGAAGGCTTTGGAGAGGGTACAGAAGAGATTTACTAGAATGGTTCCATGGATGAGGGATTACAGCTACGTGGATAGATTAGAGAAACTGTGGTTGTTCTTCTTAGAGCAGAGAAGGCTAAGAGGAGATTTGATAGAGGTGTTTAAAATCATGAAGAGTTTAGATAGAGTAAATAAAGAGAAACTGTTTCCAATGGTTGAAGGGTCGATAACCAGAGGACACAGATTTAAGGTGATTGGTAAAAGTACCAGGGGAGACCCAAGGGAAAACTTTTTTACGCAACAAATGGTTAGGATTTGTAATGCACTGCTTGATGTGGTGGGGATACAGATTCAATAGTAGCCTTCAAAAGGGAATTGGATAAATACTTGAAGAAGAAAGAATTGCAGGGATATGGGAAAAGAGCGGGGGAGTGGGACTAACTGGATTGCTCTTTGAAAGAGCCGGCACAGACTCGATGGGCTGAATGGGCTCCTTGTGTGCTTTACTATTCTATGATTCTGTGCTGGATTCTCTTCAGAAAATAGACATTTTCTCAGGAAATGAAAAGTCACAGGTATAAGATAAAATCTACATCTATCTGGCACGTTTTACACAAACTAAAGCAAGTGAATTACATCACGACTCCCAGGTTTAAGCAACAGATTTTGTTTCAATTTCAAACAAAGCTTTGAACATTAATATTTTTACCTTAGTTTCCTCCATGTTCCCTTCATGGTTACAACTGTTAGATACAAGGTTTTGAACAAAAGGAAAATAAATGATAGCCGACAAATTGTTGGTATCGAAACGGTTACACAGGTGGCAAATATTCTACCATTGGTCAATAATGATGGCAGTTGTCACGTTTCCCACAGACAACAACAACAACTTGTATTTATATAGCGCCTTTAACATAGTAAAACATCCCAAGACACACCGAAACAACTAAAGGTTGTCCATGAAATGCCTCTTGCAGGACATCAAGGGGTAAGCGCAAAAGGACTTTCCCGGGTAAAACTGCCATGTCGTTAACTGACTTAACCTGGAAGGCAGCGACACTTGACGGACATGACAGACTGACTTGCAAGCCCATTGCAAGAAACAACACAAGAAAGTACAGGGTCACCAAAATCCCAGCCGCCTGTCACTGAAACCCTGAGGTCATCCAGCACACTTAGTCCTTCCACAGGGGAGTCACTTAGAGAAGCAGTATGCCCGCTGTCAGACGTCAACACAATCCACCAGTATTAAGGGGCAGTAACATCTCTGCGCTTCTCCAATTCTGGTCTCTTGCACATCCCCGATTTCCTTCGCTCCACCATTAGTGGCCGTGCCTTCAGCTGCCTAGGCCCTAAGCTCTGGAATTCCCTCCTTAAACCTCTACGCTTCTCTAACTCTCTCTCCTCCTTTAAGATGCTCCTTAAAACTTACCTCTTTGACCAAGCCTGTCCTAATATCTCCGTATGTGACATGGTGTCAAATGTTTGCTCGATAACGCTCCTGTGCAGCGCCTTGGGACGTTTTATTACGTTAAAGGCACTATATAAATGCAAGTTGTTGTAGTTATTATTGTTGATACTCTATCTCACCAAATGCTGTTAGGTTTTTGGGCCTTTCTGCCATTCTTACTCTTCATATTTCAGCTTCCCTATTTTAGGCAAATTGTAGCCCCCTATAGTATAGAAAGTATTTTCACTGGCTTGGATACCTAGATACGTTTTGACAAGATAATGGACAGAAAACCTGTCTTTTGAATTGTTTTAGCTACTGGATCTGTCCTGTGCCTCAATAGGATTCTCCTCCTCTTCAAAAGTGGCAGGAGTAATGGAGCAGACCTTGTTAAAGGCTTTAACTGCGAAACAAATTTACTGAACAATAGATCGACAAGAAGAAAAAAATTATATTAGATGCTGGACTGTACTAGCTCCTTAAATAGGGCAAATAATAAATGGGTTGTGATCTCTATGCTAAACTATAATTTCAGTTGTTATTTTCTTCTGATAATCTTATCAACTACAGGAGCTAAGTGATCTCTTTGAAAGTCCCAGACCAGCGATCACTCTGATTTCAACATCCAAACTAATTAAATACTCTGCCCGCCCCCGCTTTGTGGATTTGAATAGTGACCACCCAAATTCAAAAGGGACAGCCAGTCATTCACATAACTGAATAAATCACACAATATATTTCTGATTGAATCGTGTGATTTATTAAGGGGAGGCTAGATAAGCATATGAGGGTGAAGGGAATAGAGGGTCATGCTGATAGGGTTAGATAAGGAAGGATGGGAGGAGGTTCGAGTGGAGCATAAACGCCAGCATGGACTGGCTGGGCCGAATGGCCTGTTTCTGTGCCGTATATCCGATGTAATTCTATGTGTGGCTCCTCCCTCAAGTCAACAGCCTCAGAGACAACTGAACAGCAGTTCTTGCAACTTTTGCATTGCGTTAAGTTGCGGCCAGGACTCTGGCATAGTGGTTAGCACTGGTGCCTCACAGCGCCAGAGACCCGGGTTCGAATGTGACTGTCTGTGTGGAGTTTGCACATTCTCCCCGTGTCTGCGTGGGTTTCCTCCGGGTGCTCCGGTTTCCTCCCACAGTCCAAAAATGTGTGGGTTAGGTTGATTTGGCTATGATAAATTGACCCTTAGTGTTAGGGGGGATTAAATATGTGGGGTTATGGGGATAGGATGGGATATGTTAGGGGGAATTAAATACGTGGGGTTACGGGGGTAGGGTGGGATATGTGTACTGTGGGGATTAAAGCAGGGACAGGGTACTGGATTTGGATGATCAGCCATGATCGTATTGAATGGCGGAGCAGGCTCGACGGGCCGAATGGCCTACTCCTGCTCCTAGATTCTATGTTTCTATGAATGCAGCTGGTTTTAAATACCTTCTGTACTATGACTGAACTGAAGGAATTCTTGCAAGACACCTCCGACAATACAGCGCCCCCTCAGTGCTGAGGTACTCACTGGACTCTGTGCTCAAGACCTAGAGTGGTGCTTGAAGCCGCAACCTTCTAAGGAGCTAAGAGTATTACCAGCTGAGCTAAACTGACAGTAACTGCTGGGCTTGCATCTTTCAATATCAATAAGGCATGTCATATTTTGACCTTGTGTCAGTTATGTGATATGCTGCTTCAGTCAATTTGCCTCATTAGAGTGATGGGTGGGTGAATGGCTGTACTGCAGCTCTGAGACTACCTTTCAACAACACCTTGGCAGATTTACCAGTACATGTTAAAGAATACAATTGATGTGTTTTTATACACACTTAAAAGTTAAAGATAGCACAGATGCAAGAGAAATCTCCTTACTGTGGGTTTCTGCTGGCAATTATACTGATGTTATAGACAGAAAGTCCCTTTAATCTTGAAAAAGTACTGATGCTGAATGTTCATAATGGGAGTGCGTACACAAACCTCAATAAAAAATACAAATAAACTGTGAGTGGAATTAAAAATCCCCAATAACTCTACCTGTTTCAGTTTGAGCGGCCCAGATGCGCTATTGCATCCACCTGAAAAGTAAATGGCGCCGGGGCGTGCAACTAACCGGGTTCCCATAGCCCGTCTGGACAGAGAGCTCAGCCCGTCTGGACAGAGAGCTCAACCCGTCTGGACAGAGAGCTTAGCCCGTCTGGACACAGAGCTCAGCCCGTCTGGACAGAGAGCTCAACCCAACTGGACAGAGAGCTCAGCCTGTCTGGACACAGAGCTCAGCCCGTCTGGACAGAGAGCTCAGCCCGTCTGGACACAGAGGTCAGCCCATCTGGACACAGAGGTCAGCCCATCTGGACACAGAGGTCAGCCCGTCTGGACATAGAGGTCAGCCCGTCTGGACACAGAGCTCAGCCCATCTGGACACAGAGGTCAGCCCGTCTGGACACAGAGCTCAGCCCGTCTGGACACAGAGGTCAGCCCGTCGGGACACAGAGGTCAGCCCGTCTGGACATAGAGGTCAGCTTGTCTGGACAAAGAGGTCAGCCCGTCTGGACACAGAGGTCAGCCCGTCTGGACACAGAGGTCAGCCCGTCTGCTTCTTTGGCTGAATCATTATCCATCACTAAAACTGACCACCGCACCTGAATTTCCGACTTACATTGCATCTCGCAATGCTCAATGCCGGGGTGTGTTAAATCTTAAAATTGACCCTGTAACTCAACCAGATAATGTTTATATATACAACACTTCCTACATTACAACAGTGACTACACTTCAAAAGTACTTCCTTGGCTGTAAAGCGTTTGAGACATTCTGAGGTTGTGAAAGATGTTGTAGAAATGTAAGTTCTTTCTTTAGGAAATGAGACAGTAATTCCTTGACTTTCACAAATTTAAAAAGAACCTTCAATGGGAATAAAAATGGGGGGAGATGTGGACCGGGCTGCCAATTCGCTAACATCCATTTTACACAATCGCACAAAGTCAAACTGACTCCCATTGCACGACACATGGGCTTCACTAACTGTTCCCACCATATTTGAGTTTTTTAACAGTCAATGATGGTTGAGATTTTCTGTTTCAACACGCCTAGAGCATGTTAGGAGCACATATCCAAAAATTCCTTATTCACTGGCTGAGATTTTCCACCTAGCCAAAGTAATGGTTGGAAAATATCGGGCAGGGGCTATCGAATTTCTGGACATGCACAAAGCATTCAGGAGTGGAAAACGCTGGCTGATATTTTATGGATCTATGGTAAGGAATGGATATTCCTTCTTGCAGTTTGATACCTGAAACTTCGCTTATCTGCATAGTCACATTGAGAGAGTGCTGTTGATGTCAAGCTTATGTGCTCTTGCAGCCAACGGCATTCTTTAATATGAAGGAACATGACCTCCTGACTCCCAAGATCATCAGAAAGCCACACAGGATCTCCCTGTCAATGTCCAGGCCTGCCCAATATAGCTCTCACTGATTTTCTTATCGCTAAGCTCTGCTGTAAGATGATCATAACAAGAGCACCTTTCTTGTGCTTTGCCAAATTTGTCTTACAGTTGCATGCTCTTGTTCCTTTTTGTTTCATTACAACATTCATAGAGCTTTAAAAATCCAAGGCAAAGAGAGAAAAGGCCCCCAAGCGAAATCTGATTGGAAGTGACAGCACCAGCTAAAGTAACGGGGGAATAGTGTACAGAGGTTTCAGGATTCCACTGAGTGCCATTCAGCTGACACCACTCGCCGAATATTAAACCACCGAACGTCACCTGACACCACTCGCCGAATATTTAACCACCTAACGTCACCTGACACCACTAATTAAATATGAAATCACCTAACGTCACCTGACACCACGAGTTAAATAGTAAACCACCTAACGTCACCTGACATCACTAGTTAAATATTAAACCACCTAAAGCCACCTGACACCACTAGTTAAATGTTAAACCACCTAATGTCACCTGACACCACTAAATATTAAACCACCTAACGTCACCTGACACCACTAGTTAAATATTAAACCACCTAACATCACCTGACACCACTAGTTAAATATTAAACCACCTAACGTCACCTGACACCACTAGTTAAATATTAAACCACCTAACGTCACCTGACACCACTAGTTAAATATTAAACCACCTAACGTCACCTGACACCACTAGTTAAATATTAAACCACCTAACGTCACCTGACACCACTAGTTAAATATCAAACCACCTAACGTCACCTGACACCACTAAATATTAAACCACCTAAAGTCACCTGACACCACTAGTTAAATGTTAAACCACCTAATGTCACCTGACACCACTAGTTAAATATTAAACCACCTAATGTCACCTGACACCACTAGTTAAATATTAATCCACCTAACGTCACCTGACACCACTAGTTAAATGTTAAACCACCTAATGTCACCTGACACCACTAGTTAAATATTAATCCACCTAACGTCACCTGACACCACTAGTTAAATATTAAACCACCTAATGTCACCTGACATCGCTAGTTAAATATTAATCCACCTAACGTCACCTGACATCGCTAGTTAAATATTAAACCACCTAATGTCACCTGACACCACTAGTTAAATATTAAACCACCTAATGTCACCTGACATCGCTAGTTAAATATTAATCCACCTAACGTCACCTGACATCGCTAGTTAAATATTAAGGGGGAAAAATTCAGTTGGTTTGCACCTCCCGTTAGCGTCTTAAGAAGGCGCTAATGGGGCGCAAAGCAACTAGCGCCCGGGTGTGGCGCCGTCCACGCCTCCCGCGAAATTCAGCGGGAGGATAGCGGTGGCGCTAACCGGTAGCGCCCTGTGGCGCTGCGCCGCCGGCGTTGACATCATCACCGTGCGCAGCGCCCCACTCGCGCTCCAGCCGCGATCTTCGGTAGCACCCCTTGACTTACTGCCGGACACTATGTGGCGGGCGGCCATTTTTGTTGCTGGTCGTCTGCCAGCACCTGCTCCCATTGCTGTCCCCGGCCCCCGTGAAGCCCCCCCCACCCCCCCGTGAAGTGCCGGCTGCGCCCCAAGAGCCCGGCACTTCTCTTGAGTGCCGGGCTCTTTTGCCGGCACTCCCGATCCCTGGGGGCCCAGCTGGGCCCTGGTTCGCGCTGCGCAAGGCCCCTCCCCTTTAAGAAGGGGAGGAAGGCCTGCAGCACGTAGCGCTAGGATATTGACTCGCAGCGCCCCAAGAGGGATGCGGGGCGCTTCCAGTAGAGCCCCGCTTCCCTCTTGTGGCGCAACCACTCAATTTCCGGCTCGGGGGCGCTAATTTTTATGGGCCGCTAAAAGTAGCGCCCCGGCGAAGTTAGAGCCCCAAAGAGGGCGCGACTCAATTTTTCCCCCTAAACCCGCTAACGTCACCTGACACCACTAGTTATATATAAAACCCTCGAACGTCACCTGACACCACTAGTTAAATATTAAACCACCTAACGTCACCTGACACCACGGGCGCGATCTTGCCAGCCCTGGGGAGGCGGGTATGGAGGCGGGACAGCCGGGAAAATGGCAGAATCTGGGGACGGGTGCCCATCCTGCCCCCAACCCGCCTCCTTGCCATCTTCCCAGGAGGCGGGTACCCGACCCGTGCCGGGTCCCGTCTCGAGGAGGCGGGAAGGGGATTACAGCCACTTAACTGCCTGTTAACAGGTAGTTAGCAGGCAGTTAAGAGGATTATCCCCATTTTTCCAGCAGAGGTGCGGGCTTCCCGACATCGGGAAACCCCGCCAGGGTCACCAAGGCGAGCAGTAGGTCTGCGGGGGTCGGAGGGGTGCAAAAGCGCGCTGTGAAGTTAAGGTGGTGGGTGCAAGTATGGAGAGGTAAGTACGTGAGGTGAGTGAAAAGTGATAGAAAATGTTTACTTACCTTTGTATCTTCTTGCAGGCTTCAACAGTTGGGGATGCTGAGACTCTCGCATCTCACCGGCAGAGATGACAGATGGCCGTTGCATTCTCTGATGCAACAAACATCTAATTTCTGCTAAAGAAAGAGGTTTGATGAGTCCTAAATACAAGAACTCATCAAACATAGAATGTCAGTAATTGACAGCTTCACAGAGCTGTCAAATGATGACAATTCATCTGTCAACATTTTTTGACAGATGAAACGTCATACGCTGACGTTCTCTGTAACCGGCTTCCCCTTAATTGGCCTGCTAAGCCCGCTGGGCGAGCTTAACAAGGTCAATCAAGGGAAAATAGTGTGGGTTGGCCACAAGTCGATGGAGGAGTGACAACGACCTGACAAGCAGCAGTCCCGCCTCCAACGCGCCCCCATTGGCAAAATCGCTCCCCACTAGTTAAATATTAAACCGCCTAACATCACCTGATACCACCAGTTAAATATTAAACCGCCAAATGTCACCTGACACCACTAGTTAAATATTAAACCACCTATCATCACCTGACACCACCAGTTAAATATTAAACCACCTAACGTCACCTGACACCACTAGTTAAATATTAAACCGCCTAATATCACCTGACATCTCTAGTTAACTATTAAACCACCTAACACCACCCGACTCCACTAGTTAAATATTAAACCGCCTATCATCACCTGACACCACTCGCCAAATATTAAACCGCCTATCATCACCTGACACCATTAGTTAAATATTAAACCACCTAACATCACCCGACTCCACTAGTTAAATATTAAACCACCTAACATCACCTGACACCACTAGTTAAATATTAAACCGCCTATCATCACCTGACACCACTAGTTAAATATTAAACCACCTAACGTCACCTGACACCACTAGTTAAATATTAAACCGCCTATCATCACCTGACACCACTAGTTAAATATTAAACCACCTGATGTCACCTGACACCTCTAGCCAAATATTAAACCACCTATCATCACCTGACACCACTAGATAAATATTAAACCACCTAACATCACCTGACACCACTAGTTAAATATTAAACCTCCTAACATCACCTGACACCTCTAGTTAAATATTAAACCTCCTAACATCACCTGACACCACTAGTTAAATATTAAACCACCTAACATCACCTGACACCACTAGTTAATTATTAAACCTCCTAATGTCACCTGACACCACTAGTTAAATATTAAACCACCTAACATCACCTGACACCACTAGTTAAATATTAAACCACCTAACATCACCTGACACCACTAGTTAAATATTAAACCGCCTATCATCACCTGACACCACTAGTGTTAAATATTAAACAAGCTAACGTCACCTGACACCACTAGTTAAATATTAAACTGCCTAATATCACCTGACACCACTAGTTAAATATTAAACCACCTAACATCACCTGACACCACTAGTTAAATATTAATCCGCCTAACATCACCTGACACCGCTAGTGTTAAATATTAAACCACCTAACTTCACCTGACACCACTAGTTAAATATTAAACCGCCTATCATCACCTGACACCACTAGTTAAATATTAAACCACCTAACGTCACCCGACACCACTAGTTAAATATTAAACCACCTAACATCACCTGACACCACTAGTTAAATATTAAACCACCTAACATCACCTGACACCACTAGTTAAATATTAAACCACCTATCATCACCTGACACCACTAGTTAAATATTAAACCACCTGACGTCACCTGACACCACTAGTTAAATATTAAACCACCTATCATCACCTGACACCACAAGTTAAATATTAAACCACCTAACATCACCTGACACCACTAGTTAAATATTAAACCGCCTATCATCACCTGACACCACTAGTTAAATATTAAACCACCTAATATCACCTGACACCACTAGTTAAATATTAAAGCTCCTAACATCACCTGACACCTCTAGTTAAAAATTAAACCACCTAACATCACCTGAAACCACTAGTTAAATATTAAACCACCTAACATCACCTGACACCACTAGTTAAATATTAAACCACCTAATGTCACCTGACACCACTAAATATTAAACCTCTAACATCACCTGACACCTCTAGTTAAATATTAAACCTCCTAACATCACCTGACACCACTAGTTAAATATTAAACCACCTAACATCACCTGACACCACTAGTTAATTATTAAACCTCCTAATGTCACCTGACACCACTAGTTAAATATTAAACCACCTAACATCACCTGACACCACTAGTTAAATATTAAACCGCCTATCATCACCGGACACCACTAGTGTTAAATATTAAACAAGCTAACGTCACCTGACACCACTAGTTAAATATTAAACTGCCTAATATCACCTGACACCACTAGTTAAATATTAAACCGCCGAACATCACCTGACACCACTAGTTAAATATTAATCCGCCTAACATCACCTGACACCGCTAGTGTTAAATATTAAACCACCTAACATCACCTGACACCACTAGTTAAATATTAAACCACCTAACATCACCTGTCACCACTAGTTAATTATTAAACCTCCTAATGTCACCTGACACCACTAGTTAAATATTAAACCACCTAACATCACCTGACACCACTAGTTAAATATTAAACCGCCTATCATCACCTGACACCACTAGTGTTAAATATTAAACAAGCTAACGTCACCTGACACCACTAGTTAAATATTAAACTGCCTAATATCACCTGACACCACTAGTTAAATATTAAACCGCCTAACATCACCTGACACCACTAGTTAAATATTAATCCGCCTAACATCACCTGACACCGCTAGTGTTAAATATTAAACCACCTAACTTCACCTGACACCACTAGTTAAATATTAAACCGCCTAACGTCACCTGACAACACTAGTTAAATATTAAACCGCCTAACATCACCTGACACCACTAGATAAATATTAAAATGCCTAATGTGACCATGGGGGGAAATTTTCCACTGGCTGGAGTCATATCTAGCAGAAAGGAAGATAGTTGTGGTTGTTGGAGGCCAATCATCTCAGCCCCAGATATTGCTGCAGGAGTTCCTCAGGGCAGTGTCCTGGGCCCAACCATCTTCAGCTGCTTCATCAATGACCTTCCATCCATCATAAGGTCAGAAGTGGGAATGCTTGCTGATGACCCCACAGTGTTCAGTGCCATTCACAACGTCTCAGATAATGAAGCAGTCCATGCCCACATGCACCAAGACCTGGACAACATTCAGGCTTGCGCTGATATGTGGCAAGTAACAATCATGCCACACAAGTGCCAGGCAATAACTATCGCTAACAAGCGAGAGTCTAATCACCTCCCCATGACATTCAATGGCATTACCATCGCCGAATCCCCCACCATCAATATCCTGGGGGTCACCATTGACCAGAAACTTAACTGGACCAGCCACATAAATACTGTGGCTACAAGAGCAGGTCAGAGGCTAGGTATTCTGTGGTGAGTAACTCACCTCCTGACTCCCTAAAGCCTTTCCACCATCTGTTAGGCACAAGTCAGGAGTGTGATGGAATACGCTCCACTTGCCTGGATGAGTGCAGCTCCAACAACACTCAAGAAGCTCGATACCATCCAAGACAAAGCAGCCCGCTTGATTGGCACCCCATCCACCACCTTAAACATTCACTCCCTCCACCACCGGCGTACCGTGGCTGCAGTGTGTAACATCTACAAGATGCACTGCAGCAACTCACCAAGGCTCCTTCGGCAGCGCCTCCCAAACCCGCGACCTCTACCACCTAGAAGGATAAGGGCAGCAGGCGCATTGGAACACCACCACCTCCAAGTTCCGCTCCAAGTCACACACCATCCTGACTTGAGAATATATCGCCGTTCCTTCATCGTCGCTGGGTCAAAATCCTGGAACTCCCTCCCTAACAGCATTGTGGGAGTACCTTCACCACACGGACTGCAGCGGTTCAAGAAGGCGGCGCACCACCACCTTCTCGAGGGCAACTAGGGATGGGCAATAAATGCTGGCCTTGCCAGTGATGCCCACATTCCGTGAATGAATAAAAAATAAAAAAAATAATGTACAATATTACATACTCTATTAACTTTAGTTGAGTTTTACGAGCCACTGCTTTACATCAGGCAGAGGTGTATAAGCTCAGCAAGACACTTGTATCCTTCATTTGTCATGAGTTGCTGCAGTGTGGCTGTAATGGATGCTGCTTTGCCAGTTAATCCTTTGAAAATGCAATGATAATGGCCCAAAAATTAGTGCCGCTACGCGGGAGTACGCACTGTGTACTCTCGCGTATTCTGTCTCCAATTGCCGGTTTTCTGCATGCACTGCGCATGCGCTGAAAACCGGCACTTGGTGAATTCAAAAGGGGGCGGTTCCTAGTGCTTTGAACGCGCGGGTAAGCATGGAACATTTTAGACATAAAGAAAGGAGGCGTAAGACCCTCTTTTAACAAGGTAAGTAGTTAATTAAGTATTATTTTGAATTTTTTTTAACAGGTATATCTTTTTTAGAGACTTTAAAGACAGGTAAGTTTATTTTTATAACTTTTTAAAAGATTTAAAATTTTTTCAAAAATTTAATTTTTTGTTTAAAATGGTTAATTTATTTAACTATACTTATTTTATTAATGTGATGGTTTTTGAAAAAATTTAATTGAGGTTTAGCTGTTCTTTTGGGGGGGTATAGATTCATAGCTTTCACAGCACTTATGTGAAAGCTATGAATGAAAGATGGTGTGCTGCCATTGGCTCTAACTGAATCACGTGATCCCACAGCTCGCACGAATTAACTACGCCTGTGGGATACGGAAGCCCTGCACAGCTGCTGTCCAGAACATCAAGTTCGTGCGAGCTCGGACTGAAAAAGCCAGCGCGCAGTGAGAGATCGCGGGGAGGCCTTACCCTCGCACGAAGGCTCACACGAATTTTTGGGCCAATGATAGAGCAATTTACCTTTTCTTTCAGACCTGCAAGTAATGCTTGTACTTGTGATTTTTCTTCCTTCATTTTCTCCAGTTCCAATTCCTTCTTTCTGTATTCTTCCTGCAGTGCGAGCAGTTGCTGTTTAGAAACAACATTGTTATTAGCCACAGGGCCAAGTGACTGCTGTACAATTATTAAACACTTCAGGGGTGAGATTGGACATTGGCTTTTACATTTTACTCCACATTCAAAAAATGTTCCCAACAGCCATTGCTGAAATTGGACTTGGCCAGGGGACAGTAAACAGACATCAGGCGCCTGTAATACCACGCGGCCAAGATGCAAGTCCACTGACTTCAGCAGAGCTGAACATCAGGCGTGTGGTGTAACGGGTGGCGAAAGCAATTCCGCCAGGTTAGCGTCCACTGGCCAAGTCCAATTTCAGCATTGGCCATTGTGAACATTTTTTAAAATGTGGAGTAAAATATGAAAGTTCCTCATAAAAAGCAATATTGAAATGCATAGGAGTTTGAATACAAATCATAAACTCCTCCAATATAAACTGAGTCCCAGCACCCATACTGGGACCATAGCTACTTCCACCTGGAAATTCTGTAAGAACAAACCTCAGCTAAAATGTCAAAATTATGATTATGCTCAAGAAACTCCTCTGTAATTGCCACATTGAACAATACTGTATTATCAGTATAGCCCAGATAATTATCAGCAATGATATTTTTTTACAAACTCTGAGTGTTCAGTTTATAAACGAGTCACAACAATGAGTTGTTGTCATTAACATTAACAGAAATCATGAAGTGACTGCGGTCAAAAAAATGGAAATATTTTATCAACAGCCTGAGAAAGTGTCTCAGTTTAAGTTACGTAACCTGTGTACAATGGGTAATCCCCAAAATCGAGATTGGCATTGATGGGCCATCTGGGCCTCTGCACCCAATCCCCTTGCCTTCACGAGCTGGACCGGGTTCTGCTCCATCCATGGCCAGCAGCGTAGGGTCATGCAGGTCAACGCCTGCTTCCCCCGGACAGCAGTTATGATGTCTTCATCTTCAGACAATCCTCTGCGCCCGGGCTATTTGAAGGAGAGGGCAGACAGCAAGGACGACTTTGAGGAGACCGAGATGATCAGACTTCAGCCCTGGTTTGTGAGACAACTGAAACCACCACAAACAGCAGCAGGGTGGAGGTAAAACAAGACCCATGAAAGCACAAAGATCATTATCACACACTATAGGCCCCTCAACGCAGCCCTTCAGATGACTGTGTAGATAGGGGGTGCCTCACAAAACAGCCCTGCCAGGGTCTTTAAGGTTATTACACGCTCCACACAGGTGCAAGTCATGGACAGCTCCGCAGCTGCTACCAGACCATGCTCAGCTTGCACCCTTCTTTTACATGCAAACTCCGGGAGTGCTGCAGCTGGAGAGGGGTGGGCTGGTCTCCCGGCCAGCAGGAAGCCGACTCATCCTCTGCCACCTCCACCTGGTTCCTGCTCACTGATGCGCCGCCTATCACCTGCTGCACCCTGACTGTCTGAACCCCTGGGGTCGAGGTACCAGAGCTGGTGCTTGTGTCAAGGGATTTCCCGGCCCAAATATAGTTATTATAAAGTAATATATAATGCCATCCAGGCATTTTTTTAACTAAGGTGACTCATACACATTTGATAAAAGCAAAAGATGGCGGATTCTGGAAATCTGAAATAGAAACAGAAAATGCTGGAAACACTCAGTAGGTCAGGCAGCATCTGTGGAGAGAGAAATACAGTTAACATTTCAGGTGTTGCAGCTGTGCTACAGTTAACCGTGATATTGTGATGTAAAGAGCGTTATAGATAGCCCCTGAATTTATCTCACATGTGAGAATACTGTACATAACCCACCCTTTGACGCTTTGTGAAATTATTGTTGCTCTTCCTCGGCGGAGTACCTTAAAACACTGAGTTTTTGCTATTTATGCACTCACTTGCCCTGCATTGCCTGCTGTGTATTCACTTACTCGTTGCATGCCCTGCATTGCCTGCTGAGTATTCACTTACTCGTTGCATGCCCTGCATTGCCTGCTGAGTATTCACTTACTCGTTGCATGCCCTGCGTTGCCTGCTGTGTGTTTACTTACTCGTTGCATGCCTGCATTGCCTGCTGTGTATTCACTCACTTGTTGCCTGCTCTGCATTGCCTGATGTGTATTTACTTACTTGTTGCATGCCTGCATTGCCTGCTATGTATTCATTTACTTGTTGCAACCCTACATTGGCTGTGTAGTCACTTATTCCTTGCATGGCTGCATTGCCTGATGTGTATTTAATTACTTGTTGCATGACTGCATTGCCTGCTGTGTATTCACTCACTTGTTGCCTGCTCTGCATTGCCTGCTGTGTATTCATTTACTTGTTGCAACCCTGCACTGCCTGCTGTGTATTCATTTACTTGTTGCAACACTGCATTGGCTGCTGTGTATTCCCTTATTCGTTGCATGCCTGCATTGCCTACTTTGTACTCACTCACTTGTTGCCTGCCCTGCATTGCCTGCTGTGTATTCACTTACTCGTTGCATGCCCTGCGTTGCCTGCTGTGTATTTACTTACACAATGCATGCCCTGCATGGCCTGCTGTGTACACACTCACTTGTTGCATGCCTGCATTGCCTGCTGTGTATTCACTTACTCGTTCCATGCCCTGCGTTGCCTGCTGTGTGTTTACTTACTCGTTGCATGCCCTGCATTGCCTGCTGTGTATTCACTTACTCGTTGCATGCCCTGCATTGCCTGCTGTGTATTCACTTACTCGTTCCATGCCCTGCGTTGCCTGCTGTGTGTTTACTTACTCGTTGCATGCCTGCATTGCCTGCTGTGTATTCACTTACATGTAGCATGCCTGCTGTGTATTCAATTACTTGTTGCAATCCTGCATTGGCTGCTGTGTATTCACTCACTTGTTGCCTGCTCTGCATTGCCTGCTATGTATTCATTTACTTGTTGCAACCCTACATTGGCTGTGTAGTCACTTATTCCTTGCATGGCTGCATTGCCTGATGTGTATTTAATTACTTGTTGCATGCCTGCTGTGTATTCACTCACTTTTTGCATGCCCTGCGTTGCCTGCTGTGTATTCACTTACTCGTTGCATGCCTGCATTGCCTGCTGAGTATTCACTTACTTGTTGCATGCCAAGCATTGCCTGCTGTGTATACACATACTTGTTGCATGCCTGCATTGCCTGCTGTGTATTCACTTACTCATTGCATGCCCTGCATTGCCTGCTGTGTATTCACTTACTCATTGCACGCCCTGCATTGACTACTTTGTATTCACTTACTCGTTGCATGCCTGCATTGCCTGCTGAGTATTCACTTGTTGCATGCCCTGCATTGCCTGATGTGTATTCACTTACTTGTAACATGCCTGCATTGCCTGCTGTGTATTTACTTACTCGTTGCATGCCCTGCATTGCCTGCTGTGTATTTACTTACTCGTTGCATGCCCTGCGTTGCCTGCTGTGTATTTACTTACACAATGCATGCCCTGCATGGCCTGCTGTGTGTTTACTTACTTGTTGCATACCTGCATTGCCTGCTGTGTATTCACTTACTCGTTGCATGCCTGCATTGCCTACTGTGTATTCACTTACTCGTTGCATGCCTGCATTGCCTGCTGTGTATTCACTTATTCGTTGCATGCCTGCATTGCCAGCTGTGTATTCACTTACTCGTTGCATGCCTGCATTGCCTACTGTGTATTCACTTACTCGTTGCATGCCCTGCATTGCCTGCTGTGTATTCACTTATTCGTTGCATGCCCTGCATTGCCAGCTGTGTACCCACTAACTTGTTGCATGCCTGCATTGCCTACTGTGTATTCACTTACTCGTTGCATGCCCTGCATTGCCTGCTGAGTATTCACTTATTCGCTGCATGCCTGCATTGTCTGCTGTGTATTCACTCACTTGTTGCATGCCCTGCATGGCCTGCTGTGTACTCACGCACTTGTTGCATGCCTGCATTGCCTGCTGTGTATTCACTTATTTGTTGCATGCCTGCATTGCCTGCTGTGTATTCACTTACTCGTTCCATGCCCTGCGTTGCCTGCTGTGTGTTTACTTACTTGTTGCATGCCTGCATTGCCTGCTGTGTATTCACTTACTTGTTGCCTGCTCTGCATTGCCTGCTGTGTATTCACTCACTTGTTGCCTGCTCTGCATTGCCTGCTGTGTATTCACTCACTTGTTGCCTGCTCTGCATTGCCTGCTATGTATTCATTTACTTGTTGCAACCCTACATTGGCTGTGTATTCACTTATTCTTTGCATGGCTGCATTGCCTGATGTGTATTTAATTACTTGTTGCATGCCTGCATTGCCTGCTGTGTATTCATTTACTTGTTGCAACACTGCATTGGCTGCTGTGTATTCCCTTATTCGTTGCATGCCCTGCATTGCCTGCTGTGTATTCACTTACTCGATGCATGCCCTGCATTGCCTGCGGAGTATTCACTTACTTGTTGCATGCCCTGCATTGCCTGATGTGTATTTACTTACTCAATGCATGCCTGCATTGCCTGCTGTGTATTCACCTACTCGTTGCATGCCAAGCATTGCCTGCTGTGTATTCACTTACTTGTTGCATGCCTGCATTGCCTGCTGTGTATTCACATACTTGTTGCATGCCCTGCATTGCCTGCCGAGTATTCACTTACTCATTGCACGCCCTGCATTGCCTACTTTGTATTCACTTACTTGTTGCATGCCAAGCATTGCCTGCTGTGTATTCACATACTTGTTGCATGCCCTGCATTGCCTGCCGAGTATTCACTTACTCATTGCACGCCCTGCATTGCCTACTTTGTATTCACTTACTTGTAACATGCCTGCATTGCCTGCTGTGTATTTACTTACTCGTTGCATGCCCTGCGTTGCCTGCTGTGTATTTACTTACACAATGCATGCCCTGCATGGCCTGCTGTGTACTCACGCACTTGTTGCATGCCTGCATTACCTGCTGTGTATTCACTTACTCATTGCACGCCCTGCATTGACTACTTTGTATTCACTTACTCGTTGCATGCCTGCATTGCCTGTTGAGTATTCACTTGTTGCATGCCCTGCATTGCCTGATGTGTATTTACTTACTCAATGCATGCCCTGCATTGCCTGCTGTGTATTCACTTACTTGTAACATGCCTGCATTGCCTGCTGTGTACTCACGCACTTGTTGCATGCCTGCATTGCCTACTGTGTATTCACTTACTCATTGCATGCCTGCATTGCCAGCTGTGTATTCACTTATTCGTTGCATGCCTGCATTGCCTACTGTGTATTCACTTATTCGTTGCATGCCTGCATTGCCAGCTGTGTACCCACTTACTTGTTGCATGCCTGCATTGCCTGCTGTGTATTCACTTACTCGTTCCATGCCCTGCATTGCCTGCTGTGTATTCACTTACTTGTTGCATGCCTGCATTGCCTGCTGAGTATTCATTTACTTGTTGCAACCCTACATTGGCTGTGTATTCACTTATTCCTTGCATGGCTGCATTGCCTGATGTGTATTTAATTACTTGTTGCATGCCTGCTGTGTATTCACTTACTTGTTGCAACCCTGCACTGCCTGCTGTGTATTCATTTACTTGTTGCAACACTGCATTGGCTGCTGTGTATTCCCTTATTCGTTGCATGCCTGCATTGCCTACTTTGTACTCACTCACTTGTTGCCTGCCCTGCATTGCCTGCTGTGTATTCACTTACTCGATGCATGGCCTGCTGTGTATTCACTCACTTTTTGCATGCCTGCATTGCCTGCTGTGTATTCACTTACTCGATGCATGCCCTGCATTGCCTGCTGTGTATTCACTTACTTGTCGCATGCCAAGCATTGCCTGCTGTGTATTCACTTACTCATTGCACGCCCTGCATTGCCTGCTGTGTAATCACTTACTCATTGCATGCCCTGCATTGCCTACTTTGTATTCACTTACTCGTTGCATGCCTGCATTGCCTGCGGAGTATTCACTTACTTGTTGCATGCCCTGCATTGCCTGATGTGTATTTACTTACTCAATGCATGCCTGCAGTGTATTCACATACTTGTTGCATGCCCTGCATTGCCTGCTGTGTATTTACTTACTCGTTGCATGCCCTGCGTTGCCTGCTGAGTATTCACTTGTTGCATGCCCTGCATTGCCTGATGTGTATTCACTTACTTGTAACATGCCTGCATTGCCTGCTGTGTATTTACTTACTCGTTGCATGCCCTGCATTGCCTGCTGTGTATTTACTTACTCGTTGCATGCCCTGCGTTGCCTGCTGTGTATTTACTTACACAATGCATGCCCTGCATGGCCTGCTGTGTGTTTACTTACTTGTTGCATACCTGCATTGCCTGCTGTGTATTCACTTACTCGTTGCATGCCTGCATTGCCTACTGTGTATTCACTTACTCGTTGCATGCCTGCATTGCCTGCTGTGTATTCACTTATTCGTTGCATGCCTGCATTGCCAGCTGTGTATTCACTTACTCGTTGCATGCCTGCATTGCCTACTGTGTATTCACTTACTCGTTGCATGCCCTGCATTGCCTGCTGTGTATTCACTTATTCGTTGCATGCCCTGCATTGCCAGCTGTGTACCCACTAACTTGTTGCATGCCTGCATTGCCTACTGTGTATTCACTTACTCGTTGCATGCCCTGCATTGCCTGCTGAGTATTCACTTATTCGCTGCATGCCTGCATTGTCTGCTGTGTATTCACTCACTTGTTGCATGCCCTGCATGGCCTGCTGTGTACTCACGCACTTGTTGCATGCCTGCATTGCCTGCTGTGTATTCACTTATTTGTTGCATGCCTGCATTGCCTGCTGTGTATTCACTTACTCGTTCCATGCCCTGCGTTGCCTGCTGTGTGTTTACTTACTTGTTGCATGCCTGCATTGCCTGCTGTGTATTCACTTACTTGTTGCCTGCTCTGCATTGCCTGCTGTGTATTCACTCACTTGTTGCCTGCTCTGCATTGCCTGCTGTGTATTCACTCACTTGTTGCCTGCTCTGCATTGCCTGCTATGTATTCATTTACTTGTTGCAACCCTACATTGGCTGTGTATTCACTTATTCTTTGCATGGCTGCATTGCCTGATGTGTATTTAATTACTTGTTGCATGCCTGCATTGCCTGCTGTGTATTCATTTACTTGTTGCAACACTGCATTGGCTGCTGTGTATTCCCTTATTCGTTGCATGCCCTGCATTGCCTGCTGTGTATTCACTTACTCGATGCATGCCCTGCATTGCCTGCGGAGTATTCACTTACTTGTTGCATGCCCTGCATTGCCTGATGTGTATTTACTTACTCAATGCATGCCTGCATTGCCTGCTGTGTATTCACCTACTCGTTGCATGCCAAGCATTGCCTGCTGTGTATTCACTTACTTGTTGCATGCCTGCATTGCCTGCTGTGTATTCACATACTTGTTGCATGCCCTGCATTGCCTGCCGAGTATTCACTTACTCATTGCACGCCCTGCATTGCCTACTTTGTATTCACTTACTTGTTGCATGCCAAGCATTGCCTGCTGTGTATTCACATACTTGTTGCATGCCCTGCATTGCCTGCCGAGTATTCACTTACTCATTGCACGCCCTGCATTGCCTACTTTGTATTCACTTACTTGTAACATGCCTGCATTGCCTGCTGTGTATTTACTTACTCGTTGCATGCCCTGCGTTGCCTGCTGTGTATTTACTTACACAATGCATGCCCTGCATGGCCTGCTGTGTACTCACGCACTTGTTGCATGCCTGCATTACCTGCTGTGTATTCACTTACTCATTGCACGCCCTGCATTGACTACTTTGTATTCACTTACTCGTTGCATGCCTGCATTGCCTGTTGAGTATTCACTTGTTGCATGCCCTGCATTGCCTGATGTGTATTTACTTACTCAATGCATGCCCTGCATTGCCTGCTGTGTATTCACTTACTTGTAACATGCCTGCATTGCCTGCTGTGTACTCACGCACTTGTTGCATGCCTGCATTGCCTACTGTGTATTCACTTACTCATTGCATGCCTGCATTGCCAGCTGTGTATTCACTTATTCGTTGCATGCCTGCATTGCCTACTGTGTATTCACTTATTCGTTGCATGCCTGCATTGCCAGCTGTGTACCCACTTACTTGTTGCATGCCTGCATTGCCTGCTGTGTATTCACTTACTCGTTCCATGCCCTGCATTGCCTGCTGTGTATTCACTTACTTGTTGCATGCCTGCATTGCCTGCTGAGTATTCATTTACTTGTTGCAACCCTACATTGGCTGTGTATTCACTTATTCCTTGCATGGCTGCATTGCCTGATGTGTATTTAATTACTTGTTGCATGCCTGCTGTGTATTCACTTACTTGTTGCAACCCTGCACTGCCTGCTGTGTATTCATTTACTTGTTGCAACACTGCATTGGCTGCTGTGTATTCCCTTATTCGTTGCATGCCTGCATTGCCTACTTTGTACTCACTCACTTGTTGCCTGCCCTGCATTGCCTGCTGTGTATTCACTTACTCGATGCATGGCCTGCTGTGTATTCACTCACTTTTTGCATGCCTGCATTGCCTGCTGTGTATTCACTTACTCGATGCATGCCCTGCATTGCCTGCTGTGTATTCACTTACTTGTCGCATGCCAAGCATTGCCTGCTGTGTATTCACTTACTCATTGCACGCCCTGCATTGCCTGCTGTGTAATCACTTACTCATTGCATGCCCTGCATTGCCTACTTTGTATTCACTTACTCGTTGCATGCCTGCATTGCCTGCGGAGTATTCACTTACTTGTTGCATGCCCTGCATTGCCTGATGTGTATTTACTTACTCAATGCATGCCTGCAGTGTATTCACATACTTGTTGCATGCCCTGCATTGCCTGCTGTGTATTTACTTACTCGTTGCATGCCCTGCGTTGCCTGCTGTGTATTTACTTACACAATGCATGCCCTGCATGGCCTGCTGTGTACTCACGCACTTGTTGCATGCCTGCATTGCCTACTGTGTATTCACTTATTGGTTGCATGCCTGCATTGCCAGCTGTGTATTCACTTACTCGTTGCATGCCCTGCATTGCCTGCTGTGTATTCACTTACTCGTTGCATGCCCTGCATTGCCTGCTGTGTATTCACTTACTTGTTGCATGCCTGCATTGCCTGCTGTGTATTCACTTATTCGCTGCATGCCTGCATTGCCTGCTGTGTATTCACTTACTCATTGCATGCCCTGCATTGCCTGCTGTGTATTCACTTTCTCGTTGCATGCCCTGCATTGCCTGCTGTGTACTCACGCACTTGTTGCATGCCTGCATTGCCTACTGTGTATTCACTTATTGGTTGCATGCCTGCATTGCCAGCTGTGTATTCACTTACTCGTTGCATGCCCTGCATTGCCTGCTGTGTATTCACTTTCTCGTTGCATGCCTGCATTGCCTGTTGTGTATCCACTCACTTGTTGCCTACCCTGCATTGCCTGCTGTGTATTTACTTACTTGTTGCATGCCTGAATTGCCTGCTGTCTATACACTCACTTGTTGCATGGCTGCAATGCCTGCTGTGTATTCACTCACTTATTGCATGCTTGCCTTGGCTGCTGTGTATTTACTTACTTGTTGCATGCCTGCATTGCCTGCTGTCTATACACTCACTTTTTGCATGCCCTGCATTGCCTGCTGTTTATTTACATACTTGTTGCATGGCTGCATTGCCTGCTGTGTATTCACTCACATGTTGCATGACTGCATTGCCTGCTTTGTATTCACTTTCTTGTTGCATGGCTGCATTGCCTGCTGTGTATTCACTTATTCGTTGCATGCCTGCAGTGTATTCACTTATTCGTTGCTTGCCTGCATTGCCTGTTGCGCACTCACTTATTGTTGCATGGCTGCATAACCTGCTGTATATTCACTCACTTGTTGCATGCCCTCCATTGCCTGCTGTGTATTTACTTACTTGTTGAAAACCTGCATTGCCTGCTGTGTATTCACTTATTCGGTGCATGCCTGCATTGCCTGCTGTGTATTCACTTATTCGGTGCATGCCTGCATTGCCTGCTGTGTATTCATTTCTTCGTTGCATGCCTGCATTGCCTGTTGTGTATTCACTCACTTGTTGCCTCCCCTGCATTGCCTGCTGTGTATTCACTCACTTGTTTGATGCCTGCATTGCCTGTTGTGTATTCACTTACTCGTTGCATGCCTGCATTGCCTGCTGTGTATTCACTCACTTGTTGCATGCCTGCATTGCCTGCTGTGTATTCACTTACTTGTTGCATGCTTGCCTTGGCTGCTGTGTATTTACTTACTTGTTGCATACCAGCATTGCCTGCTGTCTATACACTCACTTTTTGCATGCCCTGCATTGCCTGCTGTTTATTTACTTACTTGTTGCATGGCTGCATTGCCTGCTGTGTATTCACTCACTTGTTGCATGCCCTCCATTGCCTGCTGTGCATCCACTTACTTGTTGCATGACTGCAATGCCTGCTGTGTATTTACTTACTTGTTGCATGACTGCATTGCCTGCTGTGCATTCACTTACTCGTTGAATGCCCTACGTTGCCTGCTGTGTATTCACTTACTCGTTGCATGCCGTCCATTGCCTGCTGTGTATTCACTTACTTGTTGCATGCCGTCCATTGCCTGCTTTGTATTCACTCACTTGTTGCCTGCCCTGCATTGCCTGCTGTGTATTCACTTTCTCGTTGCATGCCCTGCATTGCCTGCTGTGTATTCACTTACTCATTGCATGCCCACCATTGCCTGCTGTGTATTCACTTACTTGTTGCATGCCTGCATTGCCTGCTGTGTATTCACTTACTCATTGCATGCTTGCATTGCCTGCTGTGTATTCACTTACTCATTGCATGCCCTGCATTGCCTGCTGTGTATTCACTTACTCGTTGCATGCCCTGCATTGCCTGCTGTGTATTCACTTACTCATTGCATGCCCACCATTGCCTGCTGTGTATTCACTTACTTGTTGCATGCCTGCATTGCCTGCTGTGTATTCACTTACTCGTTGCATGCCCACCATTGCCTGATGTGTATTTACTTACTCGTTGCATGCCTGCATTGCCTGCTGTGTATTCCCTTATTCGTTGCATGCCCTGCATTGCCTGCTGTGTATTCACCTCACTTGTTGCCTGCCCTGCATTGCCCGCTGTATATTCACTCACTTGTTGCATGCCTGCATTGCCTGTTGTGTATTCACTCACTTGTTGCATGCCCTGCATTGCTTGCTGTGTATTCACTTACTCGTTGCATGCCTGCATTGCCTGCTGTGTATTCACTTACTCGTTGCATGCCCTGCATTGTCTGCTGTGTATTCACTTACTCGTTGCATGCCTGCATTGCCTGCTGTGTATTCACTTACTCGTTGCATGCCTGCATTGCCTGCTGTGTATTCACTTACTCGTTGCATGCCCTGCATTGCCTGCTGTGTATTCACTTACTCGTTGCATGCCTGAATTGCCTGCTGTGTATCCACTTACTTGTTGCATGCCTGAATTGCCTGCTGTGTATTCACTTACTCGTTGCATGCCTGCATTGCCTGCTGTGTATTCACTTACTCGTTGCATGCCTGAATTGCCTGCTGTGTATCCACTTACTTGTTGCATGCCTGAATTGCCTGCTGTGTATCCACTTACTTGTTGCATGCCTGCATTGCCTGCTGTTTATTCACTTACTCTTTGCATGCCTGCTTTGCCTGCTATGTATTCATAGAATCATAGAAAGTTACAGCACGGATGTAGGCCATTTCGGCCCATCGTGTCCGCGCCGGCCAACAAAGAGCTATCCAGCCTAATCCCACTTCCCAGCTCTTGGTCCGTAGCCCTGCTGGTTAGAGCATCCCAAGTGCACATCCAAGTACGTTTTAAGTGTGGTTAGGGTTCCTGCCTCTACCCCCCTTTCAGGCAGTGAGTACCAGACCCCCACAACCCTCTGGGTGAAGAAATTTCCCTTCATATCCCCTCTAAACCTTCCACCAATTACTTTAAATCTGTGCCCCCTGGTTTTTGACCCCTGTCCTAAGGGAAATAGGTCCTTTCTATCCACTTTATCTATGCCCCTTATAATTTTATACACCTCAATAAGGTTTCCCCTCAGCCTCCTCTGTTCCAAGGAAAACAGATCCAGCCTATCCAGTCTTTCCTCATAGCTAAGATTCTCTACTCCCGGCAACATCCTTGTAAATCTCCTCTGTACCCTCTCTAGTGCAATCACATCTTTCCTGTAATCTGGTGACCAGAAGTGCACGCAGTACTCTAGCTGAGGCCTAACTAGTGTTTTATACAGTTGAAGCATAACCCCCCTGCTCTTGTATTCTATGCCATGGCTAATAAAGGCAAGCATTCCGTATGCCTTCTTAACCACCTTATCTACTTGCCCTGCTACCTTCAGGGATCTGTGGACATGCACTCCAAAGTCCCTTTGTTCCTCTACACTACTCAGTGTCCTACCATTTAATGTGTATTCACTTTCCTTGTTAGCCCTCCCCAAATGCATTACCTCATACTTCTCCGGATTGAATTCCATTTGCCACTGTTCTGCCCACCTGACCAATTTATTGATATCTTCCTGCAGTCTACAGCTTCCTTCTTCAGAATCAACCACACAGCCGATTTTAGTATCATCTGCAAACTTCTTAATCATACTCCCTATATTCAAGTCAAGATCGTTGATATATACCACAAAAAGCAAGGGACCTACTACTGAGCCATGCGGAACCCTTCCATCCTTCCAGTCACAAAAACACCCATCAACCATTACCCTCTGCTTCCTGTCTCCGAGCCAGTTTTGAATCCAACTTGACACTTTGCCCTGGATCCCATGGGCTTTTAACTTCGTGACCAGTCTGCCATGTGGAATCTTATCAAAAGCCTTGCTAAAGTCCATATACACTACATCAAATGCACTACCCTCATCTACCCTCCTTGTTACCTCCTCAAAAAATTCAATCAGGTTTGTCAGACACGACCTTCCCTAACAAATCCGTGCTGACTATCCTTGATTAATCCGTAACTTCCTAAAGGAAGATTTATCCTGTCCTTCAGAATTCTTTCCAATAATTTTCCCACCACCGAGGTTAGGCTGACTGGCCTGTAATGACTCGGTCTATCCTTTTCTCCCTTTTTCACTTACTTGTTGCATGCCTGCATTGCCTGCTGTGTATCCACTTACTTGTTGCATGCCCTGCATTGCCTGCTGTTGAAACTGGAGCTGCTGATCCTTGGTGTGGTTTTCGTCTGTGCGGTAGAACTTCCCCTGTTCATGTTTAAGCAGCTCCACTTCGTTTCTGTACGCATCCAGCTGCCACCTCAGACTGTCATTCTCCTCCTTCAATGCACGTGCTTGGGCAGCCAGTGCTAAAGTAAGGGGAAATGAAAGGTATTAACTGTCTCCACCGTTCTTAGTCAAGGATGCTTACAGTATGCGTCCAGTCAGACTCCCCCGCTCCAGGAGTCCAATAGTGAGACTGTAAGGGAAGGGTTAATTCTTTATATTAATTTATAGCTTTTGCCTGTTAAGTGGGTTTCAATGTTCAGTGGGAATTAAAAATTACCAGACAGAGACTTTAGCTGATAAGCATAGGTACATGAGTAGGCCATTCAGCCCCTCGAGCCTGTTCCGCCATTCAATGAGATCATGGCTGATCTGCATCCTAACTCCATATACTCGCCTTTGCCCCATATTCCTTAATACCTTTGGTTAACAAAAATCAAACTCAGATTTAAAATTAACAACTGATCTCGCATTAACTGCCGTTTGCAGAAGAGAGTTCCAAACTTCTACCACCCTTTGTGTTGAAGTGTTTCCTCATTTCACTCCTGAACGGTCTGGCTCTAATTTTTAGGCTACGTCCCCTAGTCCTGGACTCCCCAACCAGCAGAAATAGTTTCGGTCTACCTAACCTATCAATTCCCCTTAATATCTTGAATACTTCAATCAAATCACTCCTTAACCTTCTAAATTCCAGAGAATACAACCCTAGTTTGTGTAATCTCTCCTCGTAATATAATGGGCCAAAAATTCGGCCCTTCCCGGGTGAGTACGCGCTCTGTACTCACCCGTAAGGCGTCCCGAAGTGCCGGTTTCCTGCATGCACTGCGCATGCGCGGGAAACCGGAACTTCCGGTCTGGTGAAGGGGGCGGTTCAGAGGTGAACCGCGTGCGCGGTAGAGGCTGTGCGCACGCAGCAAACTTAGGTTTTTTTTCAGGTTTCTACGGGAGGGTAAGTAGTGAAGAAACTATGCTATTAAAAAGGAGTCGCAGGACCCGTTTTCAACAAGTTAAGTGGTTAATTAAGTATAATTTAAAATATTTTTCAACAGGTTTATCTTTTTTAGATACTTTAAAGAAAGGTAAGTTTATTTTTAGCACTTTTAAAAAGTATTTTAATTTTTTCAAAAATTTAAATTTTTGTTTAAAGTGGTTAATTTATTTAACTATAATTATTTTATAAATGTGATGATTTAAAAAAAAATTATTTTAAGTTTAGCTGTTCTTTTGGGGCCGATTTCAATTCAGATTTGACAGGTCTCCTGTCAAATCTATGAATGAAAGATGGTCTGCTGTCATTGGCTCTCCATGGCCCACGTGATCCCAAGGGACGCATCGCACTAACTGCGCCCCGGGACACGCAAGCACTGCGCGCCGGCTCTTGGAGCAGGACCAGGAGCTGAAGTTCCCGTGGGCCCAAAACACAACGGCAGGCGCGGTAGGTAAGTGCGCGCATGATCCTTACCCCCGCGGCAAGCCGGAGAGGCGAATTTCTGGGCCATCACTTGGCATCCTGGTATCATTCTAATAAATCTACGCTGCACTCCCTCCAAAGCCAATATATCCTTCCTAAGGTGTGGTGCCCAGAACTGAGCTTGTAACATTCAGCTACAAGCTTTCTTTGTCCAAGCCCTGTAGGTCTCTCAGCTGTCCTCCTATGGATTAACTCCTCCAAGGACACATTTGTGCAAGGCAAGTGATAACACATCTGTCGGAGAGTCTTGGGTCCCTGTAACTGTCTCCAGCTGAATGATTTGCTTGATAGCTCAGTCAAGGTAAAGCCATGAAAAAGTGTATGGGAGTTATTCTTGTTCAAACTGAAATCCAGCTAATTGTTGAGGTAATAGTTTCAAACATGCAGATCCTCACATAGACAGTGTGAAAAAAAGCGGTGTTAGAAAAGATAATCTAGAATGCGACAAGGCCTGATCAGCTGTTCCCCTCGAGCTTGAGACCGTAACGTGTGAATTCTCCACTGAGGTATCGCCATAAGTGTGCGATTAAGTGTATATGTAATTGCTATTAATAATAGTTATCATTGTCTGCTTAATTACTATGATTGCCAAGAAATGCCTTTGAACCCTATTATCTTGCGGAATTACTTATAAGTAAGAACACCCATTCCCTAACAAGACCGTTGGCATCATATACGTGTTATTATTGAGTTAACAGGTGCTCTATTGAACGTGGGGACACATAGGTAATTCTAGCAGTGATGCTGTTCTGAGCTTTCTGTTGCTCTTCACCTAATACAAATAGGCCAATAAAACTACCCCATAATAACAATAATAAGGGTGTATTTTCAGACAGGTGCTATTCCCATCTGAATCCTTGCTGTATTCATCCTCAATCCCTCTGCTTTTCTAATTCACCCATTAACCTGTCTCTTGCTAATTAGATAATGATTTGGTTTAAAAAAGCGAACAGAGGCATTAGAATCATAGAGTGGTTACAGCACAGAAGGAGGCCATTCGGCCCGTCAAGCCCATGCCGGCTCTCTGCAAGAGCACTTCAACTAGTCCCACTTCCCCGCCCTTTCCCCGTAGCCCTGCAATTTCTTTCTTTCAAGTACTTATCCAATTCCCTTTTAAAAGCCACGATTGAATCTGCCTCCACTACCCTTTCAGGAAGTGCATTCCAGATCCTAACCACTCGCTGCGTAAAAAAGTTTTTCCTCATGTCGCCTTTAGTTCTTCTGCCAATCACCTTAAATCTGTGAAATCTGGCTCTCGACCCTTCCGCCAATGGGAACAGTTTCTCTCTATCTACTCTGTCTAGACATCTCATGATTTTGAACACCTCTATCAAATCTCCTCTCAACCGTCTCTGTTCTAAGGAGAACAACCCCAGCTTCTCCAGTCTATCCATGTAACTGAAGTCCCTCATCCCTGGAACCATTCTTGTAAATCTTTTCTGCACCCTCTGTAAGGCCTTCACATCCTTCCTAAAGTGAGTTCCCAGAATTGGACACAATACTCCAGTTGAGGCCGAACCAGTGTTTTATAAAGGTTCATCGTAGCTTCCTTGCTTTTGTATTCTATGCCTCTATTTATGAAGCCCAGGATCCCGTCTGCTTTTTTAACTGCTTTCTCAACCAGCCCTGCCACCTTCAACGATTTGTGCACATATACCCCTAGGTCTCTCTGTTCATGCACCCCCTTTAGAATTGTACCCTTTAGTTTATATTGTCTCTCCTCGATTTCCTACCAAAATGCATCACTTTGCACTTTTCTGCGTTAAATTTCATCTGCCATGTGTCCACCCATTCCACCAGCCTGCCTATGTCCTCTTGAAGTCTATCACTATCCTCCCCACTGTTCACTATACAGTACTTCCAATTTTTGTGTCATCTGCAAATTTTGAAATTATGCCCTGTACACCCAAGTGCAAGTCATTAATATATATCAAGAAAAGCAGTGGTCCGAGTACTGACCCCTGGGGAACACCACTGTATACCTTCCTCCAGTCCGAAAAACAACTGTTCACCACTACTCTCTGTTTCCTGTCACTTAGCCAATTTCGTATCCATGTTGCCATTGTCCCTTTTATTCCATGGGCTTCAACTTTGCTGGCAAGCCTATTATGTGGTACTTTATCAAACGCCTTTTGGAAGTCCATGTACACCATGTCAACCGCATTGCCCTCTTCAACCCTCCTCAATAAACTCAATCAAGTTAGTTGAATACGATTTGCCTTTATCAAATCCATGCTGGCTTTCCTTAATTAATCCACACTTGTCCAAGTGACTATTAGCTTTGTCCTGAATTATCGTTTCTAAAAGCTTCCCCCTACCGAGGTTAAACTGACTGGCCTGTAGATGCTGGGTTTATCTTTACACCCTTTTTTGAACAAGGGTGTAACATTTACAATTCTCCAGTCCTCTGGCACCCCCATATCTAAGGAGGATTGGAAGATTATGGCCAGTACCTCCGCAATTTCCACCTTTACTTCCCTCAGCATCCTAGGATGCATCCCATCCGGTCCTGGTGACTTATCAACTTTAAGTACAGCCAGCCTTTCTAGTACCTCCTCTTTATCAATTTTTATCCCATCCAGTATCCCAACTACCTCCTCTTTCACTATGACTTTGGCAGCATCTCCTTCCTTGGTGAGACAGATGCAAAGTACTCATTTAGTACCTCAGCCATGCCCTCTGCCTCCATGCGTAGGTCTCCATTTTGGTCCCTAATCGGCCCCACCCCTCCTTTTACTACCCATTTACTATTTATATGCCTATAAAAGACTTTTGGATTCCCTTTTACATGCTCGTCCGGAACTTGTTGGAAGATATACCCTTATATCTAATAAACCACTGTCCAGAGAGATTTTGTAAGTAAATCTAATAAACAGCCATGTCCACGAAGTGTAGCTCCACAGTATGATTGTTGAACTGCATTTGTACATTGTTCATGGTAGAAAGAACTTGCATTTATATAGCATCTTATCACATCCTCAGGCTGTCCCAAAGTATTGTACATCAACTGGATTACTTTTGAAATGTAATCACTGTTGTTACGCAGGCAGACACAATAATTAGCACACAGCATGATCCCCACAAACAGAAAATGAAAGCTTGATCAATTAATTTATTTTCTGAGTGGTGTTGGTTGAGGGTGGAATGTTGGCCAAGAACGTCTGGAGAACACACTGCCCTTTTTTGAAAAGTGTCATGGGACCTGAAGAGGAACAAGAGACATGGGGCTAGAAATTCATCTGTTGAGCGCCACTCCATAGCGCCATGAAATGGCGATAAAATGTTGGCTAGCTGGTGGCGGGTCCCATGGCGGCCGCCATATTCCTCTCTCTCTTTGCGCTGCCGGTAACTGGTAGCGCCCTGAAAGAAAAAATGGCGGCGTGCTGACGTCAATCGGCATGCAACACCAACATAACGTCACCAATGTGAACTTCGACCCTAGTGCTGAATTCAGTGCTGGGTCCTAAGCACGCCAGGCACGCAGGCTGTCAGTGACGATGTCTGCACTTCTTAAAGGGACACACACATCATTCAGGTAAGTTTGGATTTAAGGTTTTGGACTGGGTTTTTATGATTTTATTGACATCGTTGCTTGCTGCAATAGATGTGGCTAAAACGAATTTCTCCCGCTTTGAATTAGCATCTCATCCAAATAGACGGCACCTCCGACAATACAGCACTCCTTCAGTAGTACACTGAACTGGGCCTAAATTATGTGCCGAGGTCCTGGTGCACCTTCTGACTCACAGGTCAGATTGCTACTAACTGAGCCAAGCTGGCACCACGTAATATTTTCACCAGCAGATACCTGTGCCTATCTGGGGACGGTACCGTAGTGCCTATCTCATTGGACTAGTAATCCAGAGAACGTGAGTTCAAATCCCACCATGACAGTTTGAGAATTTGAATTCAGTTTAAAGAATCTGGAACTAAAAAACTGGTAGCAGTAAAAGTGTTGGATTGTCGTATTAACCCAACTGGCTCACTGCTGTGCTTTAGGGAATGAAACCTGCTGTCCTTTAAAACGGAAATGAGGAATTTCTTCTCTCAGAGGGTCATGAATCTTTGGAATTCTCTGCCCCAGAGAGCTGTGGAGGCGGAGTCATTGAATATATTCAAGGCTGAGATAGACAGATTTTTGAAAAACAGGGGAATCAAGGGTTATGGGGAGTGGGCAGGAAAGTGGAGTTGAGGCCAAGATCAGATCAGCCATGATCTTATTGAATGGTGGAGCAGGCTCGAGGGGCTGAATGGCCTGCTCCTGCTCCTATTTCTTATGTTCTTATGTTCTTACCCGGTCTGGCCTATATGTGACCCTAGTCCCACACCAATGTGATTGACTCTTAACTGCCCTCTGAAGTGACTGAGCAAGCCACTCAGTTAGGCCAGCTAGGGATGGGCAATAAATGCCGGCTTTGCCAGAGACACCCACATCCAGAGAATGAATATAAAAAAAAGTTTTTAACTAAACACACAGAGAACAGCACAAGCTGTCTATTTGCATTAGTCTGCTTATTGCTCTGAAACTGGCAAGTCACAAGTGAATGGCATTCTGTGAATGAATTGCACACAGACACAAGTAGATAACAATTTTTGCACAATTACAATTTACAGGGAAAGGAATATTCAACGATAACTTCACAGCCCAGTGCTTTACTAAAAGCTGCTGCAGCGACACAGCAGGCCAGTGACAGGATTAAGGAATACTGCACCCGATTATATGCTCGGTAGTTACTTGAGGTTTCTGACTGTAAACTGGCAGTGTTGCCACTAATTTATCACTGAACTGCTAGTACAATGTATTCACTACAGCAATAAAATAACCAGCGAGAAACTGTCTCATCAAATAAAATCAGAATTCCTGAATAAATCAGTTTAACAATTTGGAAAGTTATGGACACACTCAGCTGCTGGATTCAGGAACATTCTACATTACGGATTTATTTTTAACCATTTATTTGGAAGATGACATGAGTAATTTAAGCTACCTAAAGAGTCTGAGATTAAACAAAATGGGGACGAAATTGGACCTTATTTCGCATTGTTTCTTGGGCACAAAATGGAGCTACGTCTTGTGCCCCATGGGCGCCTGAAATACATCCAACACCATATTGGCTTGGGCGATATTCAGGTGTCCATGGCAACCGCAAAAACAGGCATTAGGCCTCTTGCCGATGCTGATGAGGACCTAACCCCTCTCCAAAAGTGTTCAGAAACTGAGCAGAGCATGTGTTGGGAACGCTCCGCTGAGTTTTTCTGGTTCCTTCTGTGGTCTTAAAGGGACTTTTGGAGGCCGACAACATAAAGGTAAGATTTTTCTATTTTAACTTAACTTGGAACAGGAGGAGCAGGGGATGTTCCCTCTGGCTCCACGGCACTTACTGTGGGCCACTGCCAGATCGCACTCGTCCCCGTCCTGTTCACCGCTCCCAGAGGATTTTGTTTTAATTTACTAAGTAACTGACTACTATACCCCATTGTAACTAGCAAATAGTTCTGTCTAGTTCTTAAAGTCATTTTCAGTTACTTAAAATCAGGTTACTAACAGATGGTGGATTGACACCGTGATTGAAAATGCGTATTTTTTTGTGATAAACCCAGTTTCAGCCGTATTGATCAAACTGCACCAAGTTACCGCTCTTAAATATATCAAGGAATATCTTTGAAAGCAAAAACATCTTCTTTTAAAAATTACATTGTAAAACGCTGTACGACTGTGCTGGTCCGCAGCAGATTTTGCATTCGGCGATATGCAAATGAGTTTGAGCGGAAACTCGAGAGATAAAAACACTTCTCAAAATGTGCGCAACTTTGGGTGCAAATAGCGCCCGGATTGCCGATTGTGCCTAAGTGGATGGAAACTCTACCCAGGCTTTCCAATACAAGTGCCCAGTCTTCATGCTAGCAGGTTTAAGCAAGTGGGAGAGAATGAGCATCACAGCTGATCTTAACCTCCCTAATCTGACTGCACATACATGCACGTTCCAGCAAGACCCTGGACACTCATTTTGTCCCCCCTTAGCCTGAGGACAAGCAGGCCAATCGCTGCTCCTCCAGGCCGCCCTGGTTAAATAGACACAGCCTGGGGACCAGACCAGGGCTTCCTAATTTGCATGGTTCAGTACCAGACCATACAACACGCTGACTCAACAACATGAAGCCAGTGTTCATTTTCTAATGTGTGTGTAAATTACAATGTTATTAGGAATATCTCTCCAGAGTTATTTCATTACATCCAAACATTGTCATCTAATTTTCCAGTTCATTTCATCATATATTCAACTTTTAGAAAGGGTGCCATGTAGTTTGTTTATACATTGCCTTTTTCAGTCCAAGGAGTTCACAATTGTAAACGTAATGGGATAGAAACACTGGGGTAACGTTTCTGAGTTTCCACTCCTGGCAGGGACCCTGCCTCACAGCCCGTTCCATAGTTGGCCGGAACTCCAATCCACAACCTTCACCAGTTTCCAGTTAATCTAGTTAAAGACTGGAAAATCAAGCAGAAGATGACAGAATATTTATGCTACTGTAAGGCTCAATCACCATGGCAACAGCTTTTGAGAAAGGTAGCTTCGGAAGCGACAAGGAGAGTTTAAATGGCAACTTGCAAGACAGCTTAACGATTGCACCCTTTAGAGAAGAGTGCTGGGCCGAATCCACTGGAGCCATTACCGAAACACACCGTCCAGTCGGTGCTTCAGAGGTCAATATTGCACTGCATATATGAAATATCTAACACTTCTAGGAAAACATTACTGGACAGTCAAAACACTGGCTGTAATCACAAGCAGATGTATAAAAGCAGACTGCTGGAAAAGATGTTGAATTCTTCAAAACAGCTGTTGCTTGGGCAGTTGAGGTCAGCAGTGCAATAGCTCTATACGGGTTAAGACTTAATAAGTGATAAAGAGGAATCAGAAAACAACGGGCTGGATTCTCCACTGAACTTCCACCCGACTGGGGTGGTAAACAGAGTAAAATGCGTTCTTAAAAGTTACCATCTCAAGCCCACTACCCGCACCTGCTTTCTCCTCTGAAGAATCCTCCAGCACCCTTTAAGGTCTGCCATATTTAAATGAGGTCACGGGGCATGACTAACCCATCCGCCTCATTCCCCTCCAAAAACGCCCTAAAGCTGCAACAAATAATTACCGCCGCTATATCACCATTAAGGCGGATCAGCCAGAGCCCTTTTGCGCCTCTTTGCCGCTGGGCTGGGTTGAGCGGGCTCAGGCTGAGCTGTAGAACTTGCAGTCGGGCCCCAATTACCACATGCTCGAAAGGACCCCGCTGGCTTCGGGCAGGTGTCCTTGCTGCCTGCCCAGGAGAGCAGGTTAAAAATTGGAACCTGTCAGCTCCCGGTGACTGAAGGGTAACTTGGGGTATTTTAATAAAGAAAGAGAAAGAACTTGCATTTACATAACACCTTTCACTATCTCAGGATGTCTCAAAGCGCTTTACAGCTAATTAAGTACTTCTGAAATGTAGTCACTGTTGTAATATAGGGAAATGCGGCACACAATTTGCGCACAGCAAGCTCCTGAAACAGCAATATGATAATGGACAGATAATCTGCTAAGTGATGTTGATTGAGGGATAATTATTGGCCAGGACACGAGGGAGAACTCCCCTGCTTTTCTTCAAAATAGTGCCATGGCGTTCACCTAAGCGAGCAGATGGAGCCTCGGTTGAACGTCTCATCCAAAAGACGGCACCTCCGACAGTGCAGCACTCCCTCAGTACTGCACTGGAGTGTCAGCCTAGAGTTTTGTGTTCAAGTCTCTGGAGTGGGACTTGAACCCATAACCTTCTGACTCAGAGGCGAGAGTGCTACCAACTGAGCCACGGCTGACATTGCCCAGTTAGCTGCCCAACTGACCGGCTTCTGCCATGCGGGCAGGGTTAAAAATTTACCCCAATGTCTCTACAGGCAGCAGTTTGAGATTTTAGAACATCGAATTGAATCGCTTATACTGAACTTTTACAGAACAGTGCCTGTGCCAGCATTTATTTTAAAATGATTAAAAACAGATTAAAATTATGTTCATCATTGTTTTTGTGCAACAAAGCTCATGACAATGATATCGTAGAGAATGTACTTTTTAATGGGAAAAAGCCTTCATAACACTTTAAAGCACATACATCATTTATTGTTTACACGGAGGCAATTGAAGAGCTATGTGCGGCTCCCTTCCACCAGGAGAACTGTACTGTCTGTACCAGTGAAGGGCAACACTGCCTTGATTTATTTGCAACTGGATCCTTCCAAACAGTATCTGGTGACCTTTGCCACATTAGTCAAGCAGCAGCTCAGCACTACATAATGATGGTGACTGATGCCCCATATCCTTCCCAGTGCAATCAGAGAAACAGAGAGAGAGAGGGAGCAAGCCAATTCTACAGACTGGCAGGCTTTCCATAGGTGCAACATCACTAAAAACAGATTATCTGGTCATTATCACATTGCTGTTTGTGGGAGCTTGCTGTGCGCAAATTGGCTGCCGTGTTTCCTACATTACAACAGTGACTACACTTCAAAAAGTACTTCATTGGCTGTAAAGTGGTTTGGGACGTCCGGTGGTCCCAAAAGGCACTATATAAATGCAAGTCTTTCTTTCTTTGAAGGGGCACTCGATGGAATGCATATGGTAATCAAAACCCCAAGTAACAACTTCCTCAATCTGATGAATGACAAAAGGTGTCATTCCATTAATGTGTAGCTAATGTGCCTTTAAATGAACTGTCTCTCAATACTAGCAAAACCTCTATGGCAGGCAATGTAAGTTGGCAGAGCGGTTGTGCGTTAAGATGATGCCTGAGTGTTTCTGGAGGGTCCTTTTTTGTGTAAGTGAGTTTCCCTGACACTCAAGATTCTGACAGAGATACAATATGAGAGTAAGGAGGCTCCATCAGTGGTACAGGCATCTGTGTACTGGCAACACAGCCTTGGCTTACCGTGCTCACCCCTGTGAGGCACTGAATCTCTTCTTACACTTGGAGTGGTGGAGTTGGCACTGACAGCTACTGCCACCTCATTCCATACAGCCTGAACCACCCTCTCATGGGGGTTCCTGCCCTCACCATTTAACAATCGATCCCTTTTAGCCCTTACTTCAGCCAGTAAAACCTCCATGCGTGCATCTGAGAATCTGGGAGTCCTTCCTGCTGTCGTTCCTTCACACATCTTGTACTTGTGCTTCCTGCTTCCTGGTAAAGGGTCCAATAACACTTTATTTCTCTCCCTCCCAGCAGCTGTAATCCAACAATAGTGGTAGCATGGTTCCTAACCCACTCTGAATGTACAATGAGGATGTGGGAGGAAAGTTCAGTGGGTTAACAGCGGAGAGATGCGAGCGGGCCGCGCGGAAGTCAGGCTTGAGAGGCAGAAGGCTGTCAGGCCTCAGGATAGTGTCGATCGCTGTGAAGGAAAGACGCTTAGCTTCTCTCAGGCTCCGTCTTGTTGTTGCCTGCCCCTCTCAGTTCCTTCAAGTGGGCTTAAGGCTAGCGATACCAGCTCTGGTTGGACGTATCCTGGAGGTTTCATCACATTACCTCTTGCCACCAACCGCCCCACCCAGACAGCAGTCTTTCTTCTCCATCTCTAATCATTTTTATAACTAATAAATAAAATTTTCACTGAAAATTAATATTAACTCTCCTTTTTTTTAATTTCCCTATGATGTTTCTCTTGGGCTGTTCACAATTCTTCAATTCCTGGAGACTCCAGTGCAATCCTGGAGGGTTGGCGGCCCTACCTAAGGCCCAATTCTTCAGGGTGCCTCTAAAAATGGAGTCCCACTGAGCATTGAGGGATGAGCATGGGATGGGGGACAGTTATGCCCCCTCACGCCTCACTTCCATGGCTGCACCTTCTAGGAATGGGACCGCTCCAACTCCACCCTTCCCCCCCTCCCCCGGGATACCCCAGGAAATCTCTAGGCTATGTAAAGGGAGCGGAGACCAGGCGTAATAAAATTCTCTTACCCCTTTTTCCTGTGCTTTGCGCCCGGGAACTGAGCATCTTTGGGGAGACTTTCACTTTTATTACACTAAAGTAATACAAAAGCACATCTGTGAGTTCGGTATTGCCTCTAGATTATGATTTTTTTTCATTAAAATGTAATTTTTTTTCTGTTATTGCCTGTCACACCATTATCTCCACAGCAGCAGGTCTGACATGGACCATCGAAAGATTCTGAGGGTTGAATAAAGATTGTATTTGTACTGCAGTCTTCAGTTAAGTATAAGTACTCTGCAGTGTAGTGAGAGTTAGAGTCTGAGAATCAGCACCTGCCCTGAGTGATAATACCAACTCACAGGACGGCTTCACACTGGAATTCAAAACCCCTGATGAATTACCTGGGGAACCTGGTAAATTTAAAACTCTGCTGTGCTATTGCAGCTTCATCTAATGACTTGAATGTCCAAATGATTAGTAATACAAGGTGTAATTACAGTGAGGGCAGATGTTAGCCAATTTAATGAGAAACTGCAATTTGTAAAACAGACTGTTGGCACGATGTTAGTTCATTTGACACAGTTTTGGAAACAGTTTACAGTATATATTCACACACACACAGTGACCTGTGTGGAAAGAGGAATATATTGTAACCAAAGCAGTCAAAATGTAGAATGTACTTTCATTCTGTTGCCCTTCCCTTGTCTAAAGAGAGCAGGGCCTGTAAACAGCTTGGTGCAGAATTGGCACTGTATTATTGGCCCGAAAATTAGACCTAATGCGGGAGAGTACGCACTGTGTACTCTCACGTATTAGGTCCCGAAGTGACGGTTTCCTGCATGCACTGTGCATGCACGGAAACCGGCACTTCGGGTATTGCGAAGGGGGCGGTTCCTAAGTGAACCGCGCGCGCGCTACAGGTTGTGCGCACGCAGCACACTTCGTTTTTTTTTCAGGTTTGAACGCGCAGGTAAGTGTTGAAGATTTTACACATAAAGAAAGCAGGCGTAAGACCCCCTTTTAACAAGGTAAGTAGTTAATTAAGTATTATTTTAAATTTTTTTCAACAGGTTTATCTTTTTTAGAGACTTTAAAGAAAGGTAAGCTTATTTTTATAACTTTTAAAAAGAATTTAAATTTTTTCAAAAATTTAAATTTTTGTTTAAAGTGGTTAATTTATTTAACTATAGTTATTTTATTAATGTGATGGCTTTTAAAAAAAATTTAATTGAGGTTTAGCTGTTCTTTTGGGGGGGTATAGTATTCATAGCTTTGACAGCTCTTGCTGTCAAAACTATGAATGAAAGATGGTGTGCTGCCATTGGCTCTAACTGGCCCATGTGATCCCAGAGGTTGCATCGCACTAACTGCGCCTCTGGGACACGCACACACTGCGCGCCGGCACCAGAGAGAGGCCCAGGAACTGAAGTTCGTGTGGGCCAAAACCATAAAGGTAGGCGCGGAGTGCCATATCGTGGGGGATCCTTACCCCCGCGGCAACCATCGAACTCCAATTTCTGGGCCATTGTAGCCCTATCTCCAACTTGAGCTCCCATCTAGGGAGGCTCCAAATAAAGAGCCTTGCATTGCAAAGTAATCCCTCACCTGTTGGTGTGCTATCACCGCGCACCGGAAATTTCAGGCTGCAAAGATTTCTCTGAAATAAAACTAGTCTACGTACAAGAAAGGAAGGAAGGAAGTCAAGAAATACTTTTTGAAGTGTAGTCACTGTTGCGATGTATATTTTAACTCTTGGGGCCTCCTTATAATCTCATGGGCGGGATTCCCACCTAATTGGCTGACACAATGGCCCACTTTCAGAGCGCAATTTCCAGCAATCTAGCCCGAGGATCTTTAATGCAGGAATGTGCCTCTTAAAGTGAGTTTGTATTTCCAACAACAACACCTTGGCCAGAATTTTCCCGTTGCCCTGCGTGTGGGTTTGGAGGCAGCTCGGCTGTAAAAATAGCAAACATAGGCAGCGCGTTGGGAACCCGCCATCATCCCACCTCCTTGTGCCATTAACTCAGGCGCGTTTGCCAGCGCGCCACAGACCTGACTGGGAGAGGCGGGTGACCTAATTAAACTCATTGGCCCGAAAATTAGACCTAATACGCGAGAGTACGCACTGTGTACTCTCGTGTTTTAGGTCTCTAATTGCCGGTTTCCAGCATGCACTGCGCATGCGCGGGAAACCGGCACTTCGTGAATTCAAAAGGGGGCGGTTCCTAAGTGAACCGCGTGCGCGCTACAGGCTGCACGCACGCAGTGCACTTAGTGCTTTGAACGCGCAGGTAAGCATGGAAGATTTTACACATAAAGAAAGGAGGCATAAGACCCTCTTTTAACAAGGTAAGTAGTTAATTAAGTATTATTTTAAATTTTTTTCAACAGGTTTATCTTTTTTAGATACTTTAAAGAAAGGTAAGTTTATTTTTATAACTTTTAAAAAGATTTTAAATTTTTTCAAAAATTTAATTTTTTGTTTAAAGTGGTTAATTTATTTAACTATACTTATTTTATTAATGTGATGGCTTTTTTAAAAAATTTAATTGAGGTTTAGCTGTTCTTTTGGGGGGGTATAGTATTCATAGCTTTGACAGGTCTTCCTGTCAAAACTATGAATGAAAGATGGTGTGCTGCCATTGGCTCTAACTGAATCACGTGATCCTAGAGCTCGCACAAACTAATTGCGTCTCTGGGTCACGCAAGCACTGCACAGCTGCAGCCTTGAAACTAAAGTTCGTGTGGGCCCGGAGGAAAAAGGTAGGCACGGAGTGAGATATCGCAGGGATGCCTTACCCCCGCATGAACACTCAGTGTTTAATTTCTGGGCCATTAAATGCTTGTTGTTAGACCCTTGCCAGGCTTTTAAACTGGAGCTTTAGCATTTAATGGCATGAGCATGGGAGGCACGCAGCTCGGGATCCTCGCCTGTGAAGGGGAGGCGGAAGCTCAGTGGCCATTGTGTGAGAGCATTCATTGACAACTGTGAATACCAGATAAATGGACACACCTTACACCTCATTAGTTGTCTAAGGGAAAGGCTGTTGCTGACTCCATTCTGTGCACAGATTTAGGTTTCTGGAGACTGCAGGTCATTTCTGCAACCTCGGAAGCCACTCTCACCACATTGCTACTCAGTATTAGAACATTGAGGGATTGTCCCTCTAAACTCTACTTCATCTGCCATCTACTACATCAGCATGGGTGCAGCTTATACTGTCTCACCTTGGACCTCAGAATCGGACCAAGATGAGCCCCAGCACCAACAACACCAGCAGCAGCAGCCACAACAGCAGCCTTCTCCTCAATGACCTGATGCTCCACAGGAGAGAGGGGGGACACCGCAGGGCTGCAGTGTACCGGAGGCAATACCCCCAACACAGGGTATACAGGCAGAGGATGAGCTTCCTCAACGTGACTGAGCAGCACTACAAATACAAGTTGTTGTTCTTGTTGTTGTTGCATCAGGAGGCTCAGGCTATCACACCAGGTCGTCGCAGACATTTGTAGCTTGCTGGAACAAGACCTGCTGCCCAGAGGTCCTGGTGGACACTCCTTACCAGTGGCTGTCAAAGTCACCACCGCCCTCAACTTCTTCGCCTCAGGCTCCTTCCAGGGATCTGCAGCAGACATTTGCGGGATCTCCCAGTCGGTCACCCACAGATGCATCACACAGGTGACCGATGCCATATTTTACAAGTCAGCCAATTATATCAACTTTGCCACTGATGAAGTCAGTGTTACTGAGCAGGTGCTTGGCTTTGCAGCTCTGGCTGGCTTCCCACGGGTGCAGGGTGACATCGACTGCACGCATGTGGCCATGAAGGCACCCCATCATCACCCCGGAGTGTTTGTGAACCGCAAGAGCTTCCAGTCCCTCAATGTGCAGCTCGACTGCAACCATAAAAAGCATGTGTGCGGCAGATTCCCTGGCAGCTGTCATGACTATTTCGTGTCGTGCCAATCCACCCTCCCTCAGCTCTTCCAGCTGGCTGCTTGGAGAGAAGGGCTATCCACTGAAGACGCAGCTCATGACCCTCGAGGAGACCAAGTACTGAGGCCCAGGAGCATTATAATGAGAGCCACATGTCCACCAGATGTGTCATAAAGCAAGCAATAGGCATGCTGAAGATACACTTCAGATGCCTTGACAGATCTGGAGGAGCCCTTCAGTACACACCAGCTAGGGTCTCCAGAATCATCATCGTTTGCTGCGTGCTACACAACATATCGTAGCAGCGAGGATTTGAGCTGCAGGAGGAGCAAAGCACTGAGCGCACAGCCTCTTGGAGGTGGAGGAGGAGCAGGTGGAAGATGAGGAGGAGGAGGAGGAGGAGGAAGCTGAGATGCAGATGCCACCAGCAGCGGTGCACATTGCTTCTCGGGAGGCCTGGGATGGCCTCGTTATGGCCAGATTTATTTAACTTGCTCCAATGAAGCCACATGCCTGCCACATGCTGTACTAACCACCCCCCCTCCCGCCTCCCAACAACACCATAAAGCATCCCTACAATGACCAAGCCATTGCTCTCACCCAAAGGCCCAATGCTCGAGATTAAATAATGTCTCACTATTCACTCCAAGTGACAAAGTCACTTCCAAGCTTTGAGGCAAAAATGGACAAGACCAGAAAGTGATGCAAAGAAAAACATTTATGTGTCCAATCAAAACAACTGAAACTTCGCACTGACATTTGTTGATACACCCATGTGCTTACCCTTGTGCAAGGATGAGTATAGCACTTAATTTCTCTATCAACAATGCATGGTAACAGTCCTTTCTCTCTCCCCCAGCACTCTGAACAATCCCCGCTACTCGATCACATCCTTCACCACCCAGCACAAGGCCACACTCAGACCACTTCTCATTCTCTTTAAAAACACACACTCACCTCTTCTTTGATCCTTTCACAGCAGCCACTGGCACCATAGGAACATAGGAACAGGAGGAGGCCATTCAGTCCCTTGAGCCTGCTCCACCATTCAATGCGATCATGGCTGCTCTACGACCTAACTCCATATTCCCGCCTTTGGCCCATATCCCTTAATACATTTGCTTAACAAAAAGCTATCAATCTCTGATTTAAATTAACAACTGATCTAGCCATTTGCCATTTGCGGAAGAGAGTTCCAAACTTCGACCACCCTTTGTGTGTAGAAGTGTTTCCTAATTTCACACCTGAAAGGTCTGGCTCTAATTTTTAGATTTTGCCCCCAGTCCTAGAATCCCCAACCAGCAGAAATAGTTTCTCTCTATCTACCCTATCTGTTCCCCTTAATATCTTGAAAATATCGATCAGCTCACCCCTTAACCTTCAAAATTCTAGGGAATACAATGCTAATTTGTGTAATCTCTCCTCATAACTTTACCTTTGAAGTCCGGGTATCATTCTGGTAAACCTATGCTGCACTCCCTCCAAGACCAATATATCCTCCCTAAGGTGTGGTGCCCAGAACTGCTCACAGTACTCCAGGTGTGGTCTAACCAGGGTTTTGTACAGCTGTAGCATAACTTCTACCCCCTTATATTCTAGTCCTCTAGATATAAAGGCCAGCATCCCATTAGCCTTTTTCATTATTTTCTGTACCTGTCCATGACATTTTAATGATCTTAGTACCTGGACCCCCCAAGTCTCTTTGGACATCCACTGTTTTTAGCTTTTCACCATTTAGAAAATACCCTGTTCTGTCCTTTTTTGGTCCAAAGTGGATGACCTCCTATTTACCTATATTGAAATCCATTTGCCACAGTTTTGCCCATTCACTTAATCTGTCAATATCCCTTTGCAATTTTATGCTTTCATCTACACTGCCTACAATGCTGCCTATCTTTGTGTCATCGGCAAATTTGGATATATGACATTCTATGCCATCATCTAAGTCATTAATAAATACCATTCTCTTCTCAATTGGTAACTGTTACAGAATTAGGAATTTCTTACATGGCTCCTTCCTTGCTTCACACTCTAGACACCTGCTTTCCATTAAACACCTCACCATTATAATTCCACCTTGCTTCTTCTCACTCGCAGTACGTGTGCAACAAGCACACGTGGACTGTCCTTTGTACAAGACAAGAACACGCAAGAAGCTCAACACCATCCAGGAAAAAGCAGCCCACTTGACTGGCACCCCATGCACAACCTTAAACATTCACTCCCTCCAGCACCGGCGTACCGTGGCTGCAGTGTGTACCATCTACAAGATGCACTGCAGCAACTCGCCAAGGCTTCTTCGGCAGCACCTCCCAAACCCGCGACCTCTTCCTGCTAGACAGGGGCAGCAGGTGCATGGGAACACCACCACCTGCAAGTTCCCCTCCAAGTTACACACCATCCTGACTTGGAAGTATATCGCCGATCCTTCATCGTCGCTGGGTCAAAATCCTGGAACACCCTCCCTAACAGCACTGTGGGAGTACCTTCACCACACGGACTGCAGCGGTTCGAGAAGGCAGCTCACCACCACCTTCTCAAGGGTAATTAGGGATGGGCAATAAATGCTGGCCTTGCCAGCGACGCCCACATCCCATGAACGAATAAAAAAAAAATCACTAACTCACACCCTCTCTCTCTGCTGGACAAGGCAACGCACAACACAAGGGAGAGGAGTAAGAGCAGGGGAGGACCAGGCGACCTGATGAACCTCTCTGAGCTGGGGCAGCGAGGACTGGAGATAAGATGCCCTTCCGGAGCTGTCAGAACAGGACGTTACGAGGCCAAGGGTTTATATGGACAGGGTCTCTGACGATTACTTGAACCCCTTCAAGAATCTCAGAAAGACGCGTGACATGAAGCTGCATTGTGATGCCTGTCAGCTGCTACTCTCCAGCCTCTCAGTGCCATTCTAACTCTTGATCTTTTACTCTTTCTTACAGAGACAACCACAGCCTGCAGAAGGAGATATCTCAGAGAGGGAGAATTCTTCAGAGGAGGCACTCTCATGCGCTGTATCACTTCTAAGCACCAGCATAAAAGATTGGCACCCTGGGGATTACAGTGAGTTAGGGGTGTCTGCACATGGTGAGACACCCAGCCCTAGTGGGCAGTGGCAGGTACTGGGATGGCCTAGGAGAAAACCCCCTGGAGGGGAAGGTCATCTCCCAGCTCTGCTGGGCAGTGCAGAGGTGAGAGCTTCAGGGGCCCAGCTAGGAGAAGAAAACTGCTGGCCTCACACAAGCAACTATACCTGGTGTTGGAAGGCTGGCCAAGGAGCTTCAGCACCATGGCTGAAAGTATGGAGGAGTCCACTTCCAGCCTGTGTCATGTCACCTTGCATGGCATCAGCACTCTGCAGTCTATCATGGAGAGTGTGGTCACCTCCAGGGATGCTGCAGCCAGGCCCTCACAGCAGGACCCAATGCAGCCAGGCCCTCACAACAGGACCCAATGCAGCCAGGCCCTCACAGCAGGGCCCAATGCAGCCCGGCCCTCACAGCAGGGCCCAATGCAGCCCGGCCCTCACAGCAGGGCCCAATGCAGCCCGGCCCTCACAGCAGGGCCCAATGCAGCCCGGCCCTCACAGCAGGGCCCAATGTAGCCAGGCCCTCACAGCAGGGCCCAATGCAGCCAGGCCCTCACAGCAGGGCCCAATGCAGCCAGGCCCTCATAGCAGGGCCCAATGCAGCCAGGCCCTCATAGCAGGACCCAATGTCATTAGCCTTTGCAGCTTTGGTGGATGCTCAAATGACTGCCAGGCAGACTCTGGGCTTCACTGTGGAGAGACAGACATCCCCCTGGGAGAGATCAATGGAACAAATGGATAGGGGCTTTCAAAATGTCGCGCACCTTCTGCAGTCTGCTCTTCCCCCATTCCGAAGCCCCATGGGAGTGGCAGTAATGCAGCGGGAGCGCTACTTGTTTCCCTCATCTCAGGAAGTCAGCACATCAGCTCCCTCACCAGCCCCTCAACCAATATCAAGCTCAGTGCCGGAAAGGCAGCTGGGCCAGACTGCCCCGGCAGTAGTCTAAGGCTAGGTCCTTTCGGGCTCGAGCTCCCAGACATCGCCAGCCACGATCATCTCACGGGTCCCCCCATGAGCAACAGCCTCTTCTATCAGCTCTGCTGAAGCCACGAGGGGGAGCACCTCATAGGAGTAGCAGAGTAATTCAACCTTCTGTTAAGAAAAGCACTGAGTGGGGAGCTCACACAGGCAGTGGTTAAAGGGATATCATCAGACCCTGATTTGCATGCATCAGTGAGGTTCCTACTTGAGCCAGGAGGGATCGGCCACCTGAAGCAAAATGGCCCAGTTAAAGTGGAAATGGAGCAGAAATGGGATGGTGACAACCTCCTGAGGTGGCAGGACAAGTTGAGAAGGCTGTTAAAAAAAACATACGGGATCCTGGGCTTTATAAATAAAGGCATAGAGTACAAAAGCAAGGAAGTTATGCTAAACCTTAATAAAACGCTGGTTAGGCCCCAGCTGGAGTATTGTGTCCAATTCTGGGCACCACATTTTAGGAAGGATGTCAAGGCCTTGGAGAGGGTGCAGAGGAGATTTACCAGAAAGGTACCAGGGATGAGGGACTTCAGTTATGTGGAGAGACTGGAGAAGCTGGGATTGTTTTCCTTAGAGCAGAGAAGGTTAAGAGGAGATTTAATAGAGGCTTTCAAAATCATGAGGGGTTTGGATACAGTAAATAAGGAGAAACTGTTTCTAGTGGCAGGAGAGTCAGTAACCAGAGGACACAGATTTAAGATCATTGGCAAAAGAATCAAAGGGGAGATGAGGAGAAAATTTTTACTCAGTGAATTGATATGATCTGGAATGCGCTGCCTGAAAGGGCGATTCAATAGTAACTTTCAAAATGGAATTGGATAAATACTTGAAAAGGAAATAATTGCAGAGCTATAGGGAAAGAGCGGGAGTGGGACTAATTGGGCAGCTCTTACAAAGAGACACGCTGGGCCGAATGTCCTCCGGTGCTGTGACATTCTATGCTCAGTTCCTGCTGATTGGGGTGGTTAAAATGGCCACCTGTGTGTCTTGTGTTCACCTGAGTGGCAGTAATTTGAAAGAAGTATCTCATCACAGCAGGCCAGTCTGTTTAAGTGGCGGTGGAGTAAGGGGCTGACAGAGCCGAGACAGAGCTGCTGACACCGAATGCTCGTGATGGGGATTTAGGTGACAGGTTACACTTGGCAGCAGAATGGCAGGAGCAGTTTTGCATGTCATTGAATGCTCCGACCTATATTTTTCTTTCTTTGCAGTTTGTAGAGATCCTAAACTATTTAAAATTGTCTTTGCGAAGTTAGGTTATGCTCGTCTCAGGATTCAACTGGAACTGAAGAAACTTCCAGAATGCCAACATGATAAAGATTACACAAGTGAAGCCTTCCGTAGCAAAATACTGGCACGCTACAATAGAATGTCACTTTATCTGATCTATACTTGTGTCGTTCAAATGTTAATTGGGAGGCCGAAGCTCTGAGATCAGACATGTGAGGCTTGATTTTGCAATCCGACGCTCCCAGGTGGGAGAGTCGCTCTCGGGGAAGTGCATCTTGGGAAATCACGGAATCGTAGAATAGAATCTTAGAAATTTGCGGCACAGAAGGAGGCCACTTGGTCCATCGCGTCTGTGCCGGCCCCAAAAAATCTATCCAGCCTAATTCCACTTTCCAGCTCTTGGTCGGTAGCCCTGCAGGTTACAGTGAGTTCCAGACCCCCACCACTCTCTGCAAAGAAAACAGCTCTCCTCAACTCCCCTCTAATCCTTCTACCAATTACTCTGAATCTGTGCCCCCTGGTTATTGACCTCTCTGCTAAGGGAAATATGTCCTTCCTATCCACTCTATCTCGGCCCCTCATAATTTTATACACCTTAATTAAGTCTCCCCTCAGCCTCCTCTGTTCCAAAGAAAACAACCCCAGCCTATCCAATCTTTCCTCATAGCTAAAATTCCCCAGTCCTGGCAAATCACCCGACAGGCCCGTATCGATCGGTGCCTCACTCTGACAATGTGCAGCTTGGGTGAAACATGTCAGTCGTGAGGTGGTGTCGTACAATTTAAGAATGTAAAGGAAGAGCGGTTATCTTCTGTGAAGTTAAATGGAGTGAGAGGCAATATGACACCATGTGACATCGCGCAGCAGCCCACAGACTCTGGAGGAGCAGCAGAACCAGGGTAATGCAATAAAACCAGTGCATTATATGGGGCTAGACTGATTCTGTATAAGTCAATAAGCACGTCATCATGAAAGATACAATCTAGTAAACTGTCACAATCTGCTCTTTACAAGAACTCTGTCTAGTTTAGTACAGTACCTACTGGAGTGCAATACTTTACCACAGTGCACTAAATCTGAGCTCTCACACTCCAATGAATTGTCGAGACACAATAAGAAATAATCAAAAGCTACGAGCCTTGGGGCAGGTGACCAATTACCAAATAGGCCGTAATTTTACTGCTGTTGAATCCAAGTTATCCTCTACCACTGTTGATAGTTTTTCTTTGAGTTCCTCTTTGTTCAATTGGTAAAGAAAAAAACAGCTGTCTCACCACAACTAAAGGACAAAACTAGCTGAGAAACCTGACTGGAATACAGCTTTATCAATTCCGTCATTTATGCTGTCTGTGTTCTTGCGGATCATGTTAAGCTGTCCCTCTTCGATTCAAAGAGTATCCTCAAGTCAACAGCACACAAACACACACACACACACACACACACACACAGAGGCCTGTTGAGCAATGAGTGATTGTTAAGGAGATAGAGTAAATTATATTATTCGGTACTTCCGGCATAAAGCTTAGTGTAATGGGAATGCATTTTGGAAAAGTAGAGTCTGGAGGTCAGCATGTTCAGTTCACTGACTGTATGGGTTTTATATCAATTAAAATGAATAAGCAGAAAATAGTGTGCCCTATGAATTGAGTGCGCTGAACCCCATGGATGAATTCCTGTGGTCCCGTCACACAAAGCTCTGCGCCAAGAGCTCTAAATTGTATGATTTATCCGTGTCTCCTTGACGGTGACTTACTGAGGTAGATTTTTGTCTTTATTGCCTGGTCAGTGAAAAGAAAAAGCTACCCCATCGATGAGTCATTGTTTAGGAGACATGGGGGTAGAAATGAGGCTGGGTCAGTTTTCATGTGTGAGCAGAGAGGCCAAGACTGTGGAAACTATTGAAGAATCCTGGGCGGGTCAGGCTTCGGGCCTGTCCCTGCTCACCGGGAACAAATTTTGTAGGGAGGGGTCCTTCAACAGGCGTTAGGCCCCTTAAATATATATTTTTTATTCAATTCATGGGGTGTGGGCGTCACCAACAAAGCCAGCATTTATTTCTCATCTCTAATTTCCCTCCAGAAGGTGGTGGTGAGCTGCCTTCTTGACAACTGAGTGACTTGCTAGGCCATTTCAGAGGGCAATTAAGAGTCAACCACATTGCTGTGGGTCTGGAGTCACATATAGGCCAGACCGGGTAAGGATGGCAGATTTCCTTCCCTAAAGGACATTAGTGAACCAGATGGGTTTTTATCACAATCTGGTAGTTTCATGGTCACCATTACTGATACTAGCTTTTTATTCCAGATTTATTTAATTAACTGAATTTGAATTCCCCAGCTGCCGTGGTGGGATTTGACTTTGTGTCGCCGGCCATTAGTCTAGGCCTCTGGATTACTAGTCCTGTAATATAACAACTATGCTACTGTTCCAGATTAATGCCTGTTTAAGGCACCTGACCGAGATGCTTAAAAAATGCTCCACATAAATTAAACAGTGGGACCAACATCTGCTCAGATTAGACGCAGGCTGTCCCACTGCTAAACTGGTGTGCTTTACATCTGAAAACTGCACACAGCTTTCTATCCCATGGGAAAATCTATCCATGCCTCACCATGAAAAGTGATTTCAAAAAGTTTGTTTTGTTTGGGACAGAGGGGGAGCTGTTTGCCATTTGTCACTCAACAACAGCCCAGTGGCTGACCAGAGGAGAAGTGTCTCCCAAGATCGGGCGACAAGTCCAGCTAACCTCTGATGGGGTCAGTGACTTTTTGTGGGGACAGGAGAGAAGTTGATAAGGGCCTAACATGTTGGTAGTCACATTTGTGACACAGATAGTTGCAAGGCAGGGCCAGCAAAGGCTGTGAGAGTTTCGGAATGCCGCTGAGCATAATTAAGAGTTATTCTGTTAAAGTCAAGCAAGCTGCCCCACTGATGCGGGGAAGTGCAGTGTGTTCGGTATTTTGTATCATTACATGATGACAAGTTGTACTGATTGAAATAAGCAAATCCAACTATAACCGTTGCTCTCTGTTCACTCACCGTGAAATAAAACAGCTTAACAACGTCCATCTGTCCTCATCCCACCAAGTGCTTGCTCAGTCTGCCTTGGAGAGATTGAAGAATCACTCGGCGAGAGACACAACTATCCAGACCAGATCACAAGGAGCTACTCTTGTTACACCACTGGGTTAAAATCATGAACGAGTCATAGCTCCAGCTCAATATTAGGAAATCTGAAGCCATCATCTTCAGTTCCCTCCAAACTAGGACCAATTCTGTCACCTGAGCTCCCAGCAGTGACCCCCAAGCAACGCCAATAAGTACATCTCACTAGTCTGACATTACCTCTCTAGTCTACTGCTTCCTCTTGCAGCCATTTCCTTATACACCTCCAAGTATTACGAAGGATAGAATCTGTCTTAAGGTTGTATAGCAGCCTTTCATGTAGAACTTTAACGAAGGCTTTCTGCAAGACCAGGCACAGTACAAGTCCAGGCCTTTCCAACCTCATTTGAGTCTCTATATTTATATCCCCCTTATACCAGTGCTCTATGTTACAGGTTACCCTTCCTGTGCATTGCACCTCAGTTATACCATCTACCATCCCTGTTTCTTGAGCTTGAACTTTTAATAGCTTGTGAAATAATTCTGTGCATGTGAAACGTTAAATTCTACAGATGATTTTCAAAATTGTTAGAGGGTGTGAGGCAATTTATCCCTTTGAGCATATAATTTATGTTCTTGGAGATTGTTGGAGAGGTATCTCAGTATTTGGAATCAATGTTTTAGAAACTACCAATAGCTTTCTCTCCCTAACTGAAACTTCTCTGTCCCACTCCAGAGACTTGAGCACAAAATCTAGGTTGACACTCCAGTGCCACTACTGAGGAATGCTGCACTGTCAGAGGTGCCATGTTTCTGATGTAACGTTAAACTGAGGCCCTGTCTGCCCTCTCGGGTGGATGTAAAAGAGCAGGGGCTTTCTCCGGGCCAATATTTATCCCTCAACCAACATCACTAAAAAACAGAGTAACTGGTCATTATCACACTGCTGTGTGTGGGAGCTTGCTGTGTGCAAAATACTGCTGTATTTCCTACATTACAACAGTGACTGCACTTCAAAATAATTTAATTGGCTGTAAAGTGCTGTGGGTTGTCCTGAGGTCATGAAAGGCACTATATAAATGCAAGTCTTTCTTTGTTTCTTTTCTTTCCACAGTTCCTGGTAGAAAGTGCAGGCAGTGTGTGTGTTTTTCACTCTTGCTGAACTGGCTCAGCACCCCAGTCCTTGCTGGGGATTTGGACACTAGCTGACATGATATCCTTTGATGATTTATTTCACTTTTGAAGCTTGCGATTTTGCATTGAGCTCTCTGCTATCATTCTACATGCATTTTCTTTTTGAACAAAACACAATTTAATAAAGCTTGGGATTAAATTTTAAAAAGGCAATCTTTTTGAATCCATAAATAATGAGACAAGTCGAAAACACAATTAATGTTGACTGCTTGAGATTTGGATACAAGAGGATTTGTAATCTCCCACTAACAAGTATCACTTCTGAATAATCAGAGGAGATACCCTGATTCCTAATGTGGTGCTCACGACCCACTATTGTGTGTGAATGGAAACTGATATGAAGAGGAGCATTTTGCTCTGCTCCTTCTCTCATTTGTCCCCCACACAACAACACTCTGCTCTGATGCTCCCTCCCTGTCAAATCTTTCTGTCAGATATTCAATAAATGCCGACAGTATGTATACAAGTAATCACTTTATCCCCTTTACTCTCTGTTAATAGAGGTTTGAAGCCTGCGTGTCAACACACTGTCAAAAACAGATGCTGGGACTGTCAATTAAAGGGACTAGAATAAAATGTAAATTTAGATTGCTGTTACAAATCATTGCTTGGGTGGCTGGAAATGTTAGGTTGCCATAGCAGTTTCCATGGCAACATAATATTTTTTGGACGTATGATTTCCTCCTGTGGTCTCTATAATAACTAGCAAAAAAATACAGTTGCAAATTAAGTGCTCCCACCTTAAAAAACAAGTGTATTAAAATAAAAGATACAAAGATCACTTATGAAAGCTTTTTTTTAAAGCTAACCCAGAGCTTTTGGGGGTAAATTTTAAGAATGTGTGGTTTCACTTATCGAGAGCACATATCAGGGAATCTGCAATTTTTCTCTTATACTATTAGACCCTGACTGAGGCTGCTCGCTCAGTCCTCCCAAAACATCACTTCCCAGGCTTCACGTACAAGGCCATACTGTAGTAACACCTGGTTACTGCCACTTCACACAGTGACTGTTGTCACTGTTGTGAAAGGTGAGCCCAAATGAAACCTTACAACGCAATCTGCCTGCATGGTGCACGCTCGCTTGCTCACGCGCAAGCTGGAATACAAAGCGGACGCTTGGATCTCACTCTATGTGCTCTTCGAACTTCCGGCATCTCAACATTAGACAAATCAGTGCATAACAGGAGAGACCGTTACCAAACCAGAGGAGGGGCCCTAACTTTGAGTCTGCTTGAACAGGCTATGTTTGATAACCTAAGGTCTGAAAACACCGAAGCAGATGAATCTGGAGGCCCCTCTGAAGCTCATTGTTAGGACCCTCCATGTTCTGTTATTCTTCAACTCACTTACTTGCATACATTGCAGCATGCCACCATGACACATTGTTAGCCATGTAACCTTTATGTGAAGGGGTGTCCTACAGCTAGGTCCTCTTCTGCTGTGAACCCCAAGAACCAGCTTCAGGTCCCAATGGCATCCAGAAAGAAAAACGCCTCACAGCACCATGGGTCACTTACTCCTTCTGTAGCAAGCACCAGCGCAGGAACAACCACCCCACAGACTTCAGTCAGTTTGAGGAGCACAAGTGCCCAGCAGCAGAAACCTGATGGCCAGAAAACCATCCCACATCCTCCCTTAGCTGCAGAGTCCTGGGATCTGAGGCCTACATTTAAAAGTTTACTAACTGAGCATGAGCAGTTTTTGCTGTCATTACAGAGTGTGCCAAGTAACCATTAGGGCCTGGCAGTGACTATGTGGAGGAGTCCACTACCCACAGGGGTGCAGTCGTGCATGATGATTCAATTGATCTGTAGTCCAGCATGGAGCTGGTGATAACTGCGGGGCTACCTGCAGTCGAGCTCCCCCGTGCCAGAGGTTGTAAGCTCCATCGTAGCATCTCTCACAAATGCTTAGGCCACTGTAGTCGGTGCCTTGGATTCCAATCAATATAAAAATGGCCTCAACATTCTGGGGAACCAGAGAGTCAATGTAGGATCGTAGAATTTTACAGGACAGAAGATGCCATTTGGCCCATCGTTGACTCCGTTCTGTTCCCCTGCCCCTTCCACAGACCCTTCTAAATTTTTCTTTTTCAAATATTTATCCACTTCCCTTTTTAAAGCCATCATGGATTCTGTTTCCATCACTCCTTCTCGCAAGGCATTTCTTTCTAGTCTTTCCTCAGAACTAAAGCCTCTCATCCCCGATATCATATTACTGAATCTCTTCTGTACCCTCTCCATCACCCTGGCATCCCTCCTAAAGTAGGGTACCCAAAACTGGACACAATATCCTAACTGGGGCCTAAACAATCATTTGCACTATGGTTTAGCGTCACCTCTTTGTTTTTGTGCTCGATGTCACTATTTATAAAATCTAGGATCCTAGATGTGTTTTTTTCACAGCTTTACCAACTTGTCCTTCCACTTTTAAAGGTTTGTGTACCTGAACACTTAGGTTACTCAGATCTTCTACTCCTTTTTAAAGTTTTGCCATTTAAGGTATATTTCATCTCAAAAAGAATGTGCTCACATTTCTCTCCACTAAATTTTTCTGCTATCTTTCTGGCCAATCAACTAGGCTAGATGAGTCCTCCTGAAGTAGGCACCAGTCTCTTCATAGTTAGCCATGCTCACTATTTGTGCATTGTCTGTAACTTTTGATATTGTGCGTCTTATACACAGATTAAGATAATTTTATATATTTTTAGAGGAACAGTGGTTCTGACACTAATCCAACACATTTCACAGGACTTCACTACCTCGCCTCTGCTGCAGGGCACTCCCTCCACTCTTGGTTGTGGGTGGGCCTCTCTTTTCTTCATTTGCTCCATTGATAGGCCTCTCTGGATGGCCAAGTTGTGGAGCTTACAGCATCTATGAGACCCTAGGTGGCCCTAGCCGGCCTGGATTGTAAGATGGTCCTTGATTTACTCAAGCGTCTGAAGCACTGGTGGTCAATAGTGACCCCGCTGGCTGGATGGGCCTTGTTGTACCATCGCTCTGCTGCTCTTTGCAGCTTGTCTCAACAGTGCCGTGTGGTGGGCTGAAGAAGGAAGCCTTGGGACCCTAAAAGCCATCTTTAACGTTCTGTTGAAGGGGCATCGACCTGAAACGTTAACTCTGTTTCTCTCTCCACAGATGCTGCCTGACCTGCTGAATATTTCCAGCATTTTCTGTTTTTATTTCATCTTTAATGTTTGCCTTCTCTTTCAAATAGGCTTAAGATGATGGCATTCTGATTGCCACCTTGGGAAACAGGCATTGCTCTACCTGAGTCTGTATTGCTGATGATTGACCACCTGTAATCTGAGGGAATGAAATCTCTCCAGGTTCCTGAAGCCCATGAGGTTGGACACATAAATGCCACCAATAACACCACGCATTTCGAGGAATCCTGCGGTGTGGAAAAATTGCAGGACCCTCCCAATTTTAATTTTGGGTGCCCAAAGGAAACATGATGAACAATACATCAGTAACCTGCTTGATGGATCTGTGTACAGGGAATCGACTGATAGTGCTAATTCCCCTGTGGTAGCTTGAAGTGAGTCTGAGGCATAAAGATTCAGACCTGTGGTGACTAGAAAGAACTTGCATTTATGTAGTGTCTTTTATGACCTCAGGATGTTCCAAAATGCTTCACAGAAGTTGTGCCCGTCATCACAAATGAGCTCACATTTAAGGGGCATTGTGGTCCATATAAATATGGAGGTTTATATTTGGAACATGCAATGCCACAGAGGTGGGAACAATGTCCCAACAACCTTGGGGAATCCAGTCATTCTGAAAGATTTGATGGACCTCTCGGTCATCTGTGTGGGACCACTGTTGAGGTGTGCAAAATGCGTTGCCTTGGCACAGCGGGCATTGGTGACTTTTTTTTTATATAGAGGATTGCACAGCAAATTAACTGATCTGACCAAAGTCCCATCTGGCACAAACGTTGGGGAGTTCCTCTGCTACTGCTGTGGACCTTGGCTGCAGACCCAACTGCAGCAACAAACAGAGCTCCTCCAAAGCTTCACAACTAAAGCACAGCCTCTTGAGACAGAGCTGCTGGGGAATGTCTTGTGAAGTGCGGCTTGGTCTATACATCCTGCTGGATGGGCAGTGCTTGACTGGACTGGCTCTCCTCTGATGCTGCCTGATGAATGTGCTTCCCGTACAGCCTCCTGTTACATACAAACTATGTCGAGCGGGATTCCGAATGCAAAGCCGACAGTGCAGCCTTCAGAACCTGGCTCAGTGTTGCTCTCTCAGGGTTACATAGAATGTAGGGAAAGGCTTCCGGCGGGTGATGGGGAAACTATTTTGCAATACCTGCAGTGAGTCTGAAAATATGGTCAGAAATCTCCAACAACAACTCTCATTTATATAGCACCTTTAAGTAGTAAAACGTCCCAGGAATATAATCAGGTATATTTGACATCGAGGCACATAAGGAGATATTAGGACAGATGACTTGGTCAAAGAGATAGGTTTTAAGGAGCGTTTTAAAGGAGGAAAGTGAGGTAGAGAGGTTTAGGGAGGAAATTCCAGAACTTAGGGCCTCGGCAGCTGAAGGCACGGCCACCAATGGTGGGGGGGTTAAAATCGGGGATGCTCGAGAGGCCAGAATTAGAGGCGCGCAGAGATCTCGGCAGGTTGCAGGGCTGGAGGAGGTTACAGAGATAGGGAGGGGCGAGGCCATGGAGAGATTTGAAAAGAAGGACTTCCAGTTGAGCGGTGTCCCTTTAAGCAATATTTCCACCCGAATGGGCGTGTCCTTGCAAACTGCACCTTTAAAAAGTATTTTCAAAAGAAAGAAAGACTTGCATTTATATAGCACCTTTCACGACCACCGGATGTCTCAAAGTGCTTTACAGCCAATGAAGTATTATTTGAAGTGGAGTCACTGTTGTAATGAGGGAAACACGGCAGCCAATTTTGAAACATAGAAACATAGGAGCAGGAGTAGGCCATTCGGCCCTTCGAGCCTGCTCTGCCATTCAATGTGATCATGGCTGATCCTCTATCTCAATAGCATATTCCTGCTCTCTCCCCATACCACTTGATGCCTTTTGTGTCTAGAAATCTATCTATCTCCTTCTTAAATATATTCAGTGACTTGGCCTCCACAGCCTTCTGTGGTAGAGAATTCCACAGGTTCACCACGCTCTGAGTGAAGAAATTTCTCCTCATCTCAGTCCTAAATGTCCTACCCCGTATCCTGAGACTGACCCCTCATTCTAGACCCCACCCCCCAGCTAGGTGAAACATCCTCCCTGCATCCAGTCTGTCTAGCTCTGTCAGAATTTTATACGTTTCAATGAGATCCCCTCTCATTCTTCTAAACTCTAGTGAATACAGGCCTAGTCGACCCAATCTCTCCTCATATGACAGTCCTGCCATCCCAGGAATCAGTCTGGTGAACCTTCGCTGCACCCCCTCTATGGCAAGTATATCCTTTCTTAGGTAAGGAGTCCAAAACTGCACACCGTACTCCAGGTGTGGTCTCACCAAGGCCCTGTATAACTGTAGTAAGACATCCTTGCTCCTGTACTCAAATCCTCTTGCAATGAAGGCCAACATACCATTTGCCTTCCTAACTGCTTGCTGCACCTGCATGTTTGCTTTCAGTGACTGGTGTACAAGGACACCCAGGTCCCTTTGTACATCAACATTTCCCAATCTATCACCATTTAAATAATACTCTGCCTTTCTGTTTTTCCTACGGAAGTGGATAACTTCACATTTATCCACGTTATACTGCATCTGCCATGTATTTGCCCACTCACTCAACTTGTCTAAATCGCCTTGAAGCCTCTTTGCATCCTCCTCACAACCCCACCCAGTTTCGTGTTGTCAGCAAACTTGGAAATATTACATTTGGTTCCCTCATCCAAATCATTGATATATACTGTGAATTTGCGCACAGCAAGGTCCCACAAACAGCAATGTGAAAATGACCAGATGTTTTTGTTCTGTTGGTTGAGGGATAAATATTGGCCAAGACACCAGGGAAAACTCCCCTGCTCTTCTTCAAAATAGTGCCAGGGGATCTTTTACGTCCACCTGGGAGAGCAGACGGGGCCTCAACACCTCATCTGAAAGACGGCTCCTCCGACAGTGCAGCACTCCCTCAGCACTGAACTGGAGTGTCAGCCTAGCTTTATGTGCTCAAGTCCCCTGGAGTGGGACCTGAACCCACAACCTTCTGACTCAGTAGGATGAGTGTGCTACCCACTGAGCCACAGCTGACACAAGGACATAAGATGCAGAATTGAGGTCACCTGACATCCTCCTAGCCTAAATCCATCCTTTGCAGGTGGCTGGCCCCTAGAGGACAGATATTCAGCCCGCCCTGAAACTGAACAGAATTTCTGCCAGGGTGCTTGTCCAGCGGAACCCTGGCATAAGTTGGCTACGTCAGAAATTCCTGGCCCCGCAAAGGTGTAATTGTTGACTTACACCTTCCCCCCGAAACCTGGAATTTTGGAGCCATATATATTAATGTGTATTTTTCATTCACCCTTTTGTTTGGCCCCCTTTTTTTCTTCCCTCCCTGAAGATGTCCTTCATTCCGCCAGTGCATTTCACACCTCATCTAGCCTCAACCTGTCACATTACCACCTCCTCTTGTCTTGAATATCTCTTAATGTCACTCAATGTCTCTTAATCTCTCCTGCCTTCTATCCCACCACTGACCTTCCCTTTTGTTCTTTCATCCCCTCCCCATTTTCCCACCATTACACTTGCTTTAAATCTATTTCATTTCCTGCTTTTTTCCAGTTCTGACGAAGGGTCTTCGACCTGAAACGTTAACTCTGTTTCTCTCTCCACGGATGATGCCTGGCCTGCTCAGTTTTCCAGCGTTTTCTGTTGTTATTTCGGATTTCCAGCATCCGCTGTATTTTGTGATCGTATTAATGTGCACGGCATTGCTTTGACGAAGAGCAGGTGGGTTCTCCCCGGTGTCCAGTGTCAGCTGTGGCTCAGTGGGTAGCACTCTCGTCTCTGAGGCAGAAGTTTGTGGGTTTGAGTTCCACTCCAGGGACTTGAGTACAAAATCTAGGCTGACACTGTACCCAGGGAGCGCTGCACTATGGGAGTGCCATCTTTTGGACGCGATGTTAAACCCAGGAAAGTTTGGACACAGGCCTGATTTGTGGAGCCCCGATATATCATGTTTGTTCATCTTTGAATGGATGATAAGTAGTGGACCCATGAATTGGACATGAGGATGAATTTACAGACAGATACAGAATATCATGGGCTAGCAAATCAGGTGCATACTATGCATCTCGATAGGCACTCCTGGAGAGGGTGAGCGGTCGTGGAGAGGGCGAGAGGTGGTGGAGAGGGTGAGCGGTGGTGGAGAGGGCGAGCGGTCGCGGAGAGGGCGAGCGGTCGCAGAGAGGGCGAGCGGTGGTGGAGAGGGTGAGAGGTCGCGGAGAGGGCGAGCGGTCGCGGAGAGGGCGAGCGGTCGTGCGGTCGTGGAGAGGGCAAGAGGTCGTGGAGAGGGCGAGAGGTCATGGAGAGGGTGAGAGGTAATGGAGAGGGCGCATGGTCGTGGAGAGGGCGAACGGTCGTCGAGAGGGTGAGAGGTTGTGGAGAGGGCGAACGTTCGTCGAGAGGGCTAGCGGTGGTGGAGAGGGCGAGAGGTCGCGGAGAGGGCGAGCGGTGGTGGAGAGGGCGAGCGGTGGTGGAGAGGGCGAGCGGTGGTGGAGAGGGTGAGGGGTGGTGGAGAGGGTGAGGGGTGGTGGAGAGGGCGAGCGGTGGTGGAGAGGGCGAGCGGTCGTGGAGAGGGCGAGAGGTCGTGGAGAGGGTGAGAGGTCGTGGAGAGGGCGAGAGGTCGTGGAGAGGGTGAGAGGTCATGGAGAGGGCGAGCGGTGGTGGAGAGGGTGAGGGGTGGTGGAGAGGGCGAGCGGTGGTGGAGAGGGCGAGAGGTCGTGGAGAGGGTGAGAGGTCGTGGAGAGGGCGAGCGGTGGTGGAGCGGGCGAGCGGTGGTGGAGAGGGCGAGCGGTGGTGGAGAGGGCGAGCGGTGGTGGAGCGGGCGAGTGGTCGTGGAGAGGGCGAGCGGTCGCGGAGAGGACGAGCGGTGGTGGAGAGGGCGAGCGGTCGTGGTGAGGGCGAGAGGTCGTGGAGAGGGCGAGCGGCGGTGGAGAGGGCGAGAGGTCGTGGAGAGGGCAAGAGGTCGTGGAGAGGGCGAGCGGCGGTGGAGAGGGCGAGAGGTCGTGGAGAGGGCGAGCGGCAGTGGAGAGGGCGAGCGGTCGTGGAGAGGGCGAGAGGTCGTGGAGAGGGCGAGACGTCGTGGAGAGGGCGAGCGGTGGCGGAGAGGGCGAGCAGTCGTGGAGAGGGCGAGAGGTCGTGGAGAGGGCGAGAGGTCGTGGAGAGGGCAAGCGGCGGTGGAGAGGGCGAGAGGTCGTGGAGAGGGCGAGAGGTCGTGGAGAGGGCGAGAGGTCGTGGAGAGGGCGAGAGGCCGTGGAGAGGGCGCGCGGCAGTGGAGCGGGCGAGAGGTCGTGGAGAGGGCGAGAGGTCGTGGAGAGGGCGAGCGGCGGTGGAGAGGGCGAGCGGTCGTGGAGAGGGCGAGAGGTCGTGGAGAGGGCGAGAGGTCGTGGAGAGGGCGAGCGGCGGTGGAGAGGGCGAGCGGTCGTGGAGAGGGCGAGAGTTCGTGGAGAGAGCGAGAGGTCGTGGAGAGGGTGAGAGGTCGTGGAGAGGGCGAGCGGCGGTGGAGAGGGCGAGCGGCGGTGGAGAGGGCGAGAGGTCGTGGAGAGGGTGAGAGGTCGTGGAGATGGTGAGCGGTCGTGGAGAGGGTGAGAGGTCGTGGAGAGGGCGAGCGGTCGTGGAGAGGGTGAGCGGTCGTGGAGAGGGCGAGCGGTCGTGGAGAGGGTGAGAGGTCGTGGATAGGGCGAGCGGTCGTGGAGAGGGCGAGAGGTCGTGGAGAGGGTGAGAGGTCATGGAGAGGGCAAGAGGTGGTTGAGAGGGCGAGTGGTGGTTGAGAGGGCGAGCGGTTTCGGAGAGGGTGAGAGGTGGTTGAGAGGGTGAGAGGTGGTGGAGAGGGCGAGCGGTCGTGGAGGGGGCGAGCGGTGGTGGAGAGGGCGACAGGTCGTGGAGAGGGCGAGCGCTCGTGGAGAGGGCGAGCGGTGGCGGAGACGGCGACAGGTCGTGGAGAGGGCGAGCGGTGGTGGAGAGGGTGAGAGGTAATGGAGAGGGCGCATGGTCGTGGAGAGGGCGAACGGTCGTCGAGAGGGTGAGAGGTTGTGGAGAGGGCGAACGTTCGTCGAGAGGGCTAGCGGTGGTGGAGAGGGCGAGAGGTCGCGGAGAGGGCGAGCGGTGGTGGAGAGGGCGAGCGGTGGTGGAGAGGGCGAGCGGTGGTGGAGAGGGTGAGGGGTGGTGGAGAGGGTGAGGGGTGGTGGAGAGGGCGAGCGGTGGTGGAGAGGGCGAGCGGTCGTGGAGAGGGCGAGAGGTCGTGGAGAGGGCGAGAGGTCGTGGAGAGGGTGAGAGGTCGTGGAGAGGGCGAGCGGTGGTGGAGAGGGTGAGGGGTGGTGGAGAGGGCGAGCGGTGGTGGAGAGGGCGAGAGGTCGTGGAGAGGGTGAGAGGTCGTGGAGAGGGCGAGCGGTGGTGGAGCGGGCGAGCGGTGGTGGAGAGGGCGAGCGGTGGTGGAGAGGGCGAGCGGTGGTGGAGCGGGCGAGCGTTCGTGGAGAGGGCTAGCGGTGGTGGAGAGGGCGAGCGGTGGTGGAGAGGGCGAGCGGTCGTGGAGAGGGCGAGCGGTCGCGGAGAGGACGAGCGGTGGTGGAGAGGGCGAGCGGTCGTGGAGAGGGCGAGAGGTCGTGGAGAGGGCGAGCGGCGGTGGAGAGGGCGAGAGGTCGTGGAGAGGGCAAGAGGTCGTGGAGAGGGCGAGCGGCGGTGGAGAGGGCGAGAGGTCGTGGAGAGGGCGAGCGGCAGTGGAGAGGGCGAGCGGTCGTGGAGAGGGCGAGAGGTCGTGGAGAGGGCGAGACGTCGTGGAGAGGGCGAGCGGTGGCGGAGAGGGCGAGCAGTCGTGGAGAGGGCGAGAGGTCGTGGAGAGGGCGAGAGGTCGTGGAGAGGGCGAGAGGTCGTGGAGAGGGCAAGCGGCGGTGGAGAGGGCGAGAGGTCGTGGAGAGGGCGAGAGGTCGTGGAGAGGGCGAGAGGTCGTGGAGAGGGCGAGAGGTCGTGGAGAGGGCGCGCGGCAGTGGAGAGGGCGAGAGGTCGTGGAGAGGGCGAGAGGTCGTGGAGAGGGCGAGCGGCGGTGGAGAGGGCGAGCGGTCGTGGAGAGGGCGAGAGTTCGTGGAGAGAGCGAGAGGTCGTGGAGAGGGTGAGAGGTCGTGGAGAGGGCGAGCGGCGGTGGAGAGGGCGAGCGGCGGTGGAGAGGGCGAGAGGTCGTGGAGAGGGTGAGAGGTCGTGGAGATGGTGAGCGGTCGTGGAGAGGGTGAGAGGTCGTGGAGAGGGCGAGCGGTCGTGGAGAGGGTGAGCGGTCGTGGAGAGGGCGAGCGGTCGTGGAGAGGGTGAGAGGTCGTGGATAGGGCGAGCGGTCGTGGAGAGGGCGAGAGGTCGTGGAGAGGGTGAGAGGTCATGGAGAGGGCAAGAGGTGGTTGAGAGGGCGAGTGGTGGTTGAGAGGGCGAGCGGTTTCGGAGAGGGCGAGAGGTGGTGGAGAGGGTGAGAGGTGGTTGAGAGGGTGAGAGGTGGTGGAGAGGGCGAGCGGTCGTGGAGGGGGCGAGCGGTGGCGGAGACGGCAACAGGTCGTGGAGAGGGCGAGCGGTGGTGGAGAGGGTGAGCGGTGGTGGAGAGGGCGAGAGGTCGCGGAGAGGGCGAGCGGTGGTGGAGAGGGTGAGCGGTGGTGGAGAGGGTAAGCGAGAGGGCGAGCGGTCGTGGAGAGGGCGAGCGGTCGTGGAGAGGGTGAGAGGTCATGGAGCACGCTCCCCTTGTTAGTTAAGGCTTTACTATGAAGCACCACATGCAGCAGCAAAGGAACTTAAAGGGGCCCATCGATGAATGGAGCTAAACTTTTTAGGTCTCAGCAGACACCGAGGTTGACAAAGGTAAGTGTATGGGGGCCAGATTGGAGGGAGAGGATGCCTCTACTGGACCATCCTTACACTCCATCCCCACCTCTGCTCTGACCTACCACCACTTCCACCTGGCAATCACCAGGGAGGGCCAGTAACAGGAATGAAGAGAAGAGAAATGGGATGGGAGGCCAGGATATGCCCCTCACCCCACTGACATTTATATGTGGCAGGCTAAGAAGGGACGAGCAGCAACAATCCTGGTGGGGGCAGGGCAGGGTGAGGGAAACTGAGGTCAGGACAGGAGGCAGGAGTAGGCCTCATCACCCCATTTTCCCATTGTTTCCATTGCTATGCTGCCCAATTTTGGGCAAGACAGTGGAGGAAATTGTTTTTATTTTTTTTATTCGCTTATTGGATCTGGGCGTTGCTGGCAAGGCCAGCATTTATTTCCCATCCCTAATTGCCTTTGAGAAGGTGGTGGTGAGCTGCCTTCTTGAACTGCTGCAGTCCATGTGGTGAAGGTACTCCCACAGTGCTGTTAGGTAGGGAGTTCCAGGATTTTGACCCAGCGACGATGAAGGATCGGCGATAATCTTCTAAGTCAGGATGGTGTGTGATTGGAGGGGAACTTGGAGGTGGTGGCGTTCCCATGCGCCTGCTGCCCTTGTCCTTCTAGGTGGGATTTGGGAGGTGCTGCTGAAGAAGCCTTGGCGAGTTGCTGCAGTGCATCTTGTAGATAGTACACACTGCAGCCACGGTACGCCGGTGGTGGAGGGAGTGAATGTTTAAGGTGGTGGATGGGTGTCCTGGATGGTGTCGAGCTTCTAGTCCAATGTGTGTTAATGCTGTTGCAGTGCCTGCATGTCAGGTAGTGAATGAATGAGTGAATGAGAAAGGCAAGGAAGAGCAAAAAAAAACCCTACATATGGTTGCTAGCCAAGAGGTTGGAGAGAGCCTACGACCTCTCCCCATTCTTCTCCACTCCTTCTATTGCCTCCAGCCCAGACTTTGGGGATCCTTCTCTTTACAAGAAATCATTGGTCTCTCTCTGATCTGCATCGGTTCATGTCTGTTATGAGCCGCCTTCTCCTGTCATCAGACACTTAAGGAACCTGTTTAGAAATTAGGTGGAACTTAGATACTGTTACCTAAATGTCCAGTCTACCAACCGACATACGTGAGTCCATGAACATGCAGCATGCAGGTGGCTTGTGCTGGCAGAGGTTTGCGAGATCTATATGCAGCATTGGAAGCATCTTTCTGCGTCAGCACCAAAGTATGCCATGCAGCAATATGGGCGTGTGTGTGCACTTGCCACTCAGGTGGATGGTTGTCAGAATGATGTGCAGGTTACCCCTATGATTCTGCGTAAGGTGACAGTTGCTGGCATTCATCCTGAGGCCATGTGCCAAAAGTAGGCCTCATGTCAAAATACTAACTTTGGTCACCTGCTTGAGTACAGAAAACAATTTGCTCATCTGCTGCCACCACCTGTGCATGGTGAGGCTGCGCGGACAGGTTCTGCTCCCTCCACCGAGTACTTGTTGCATATTTGACTTTATTGGAGGTTGCCACTGAGTTCCGAACAGGTACCGCCCTTTTTTTGAAAGACCTCATGGAGAAAGGCCTCCAAAGACCACGTCCTCACCAGGAGCCGCCTTGCTCTTCACCCTCAATGCCGCTGTGGTGAGTCTCAATGGGGAAAATTCCTCAGCAATGTGCAGGCCAGCTTTGAGAGCAAGAGCAGCCCTTTAACAAATGGTCTTAGCAGAGACCCCGTCTATTGACCCCAGCACACTTCCTATACATCAGGCGACCTTCTTTATCCAGAGAGTGGTGAGAATGTGGAACTTACTACCACATGGAGTAGTTGAGGCGACTAGCATAGATGCATTTAAGGGGAAGCTAGGTAAGTACACGAGGGAGAAAGGAATAGAAGGAAATGCTGATAGAGTGAGATAAAGTAGGGTGGGAGGAGGCTTATGTGGAGCATAAACACTGGTGTAGACCAGTTGGGCCGAATGGCCTGTTTCTGTGCTGTATATTCTGTGTAGTTCTATGTGCAGGGAGTGTTGTCATGTTGTGCAAATGAGACAACCTCAGAAATGATACAGGTTAGCTATGTCCGATCGCTGGTGTGTAACCACCCCCAAACTCAATGGAGTTATTTAGAAGTGGGATCTAAGCAGCTTCAGTCACTCCACGTGAAACATGCTACGAAATGTAAAACCAGGGGACACACAATTTAACAACAACTATATGCTTCACAGCCTCAGAAGCTAAACTCTGCACATTACCAAAAGTGAAATTATGCATTAAGTTCGCTCAAACCTTAAAGTACTGAAATCTAAATGCACTCAATACTCTCAGGTGAATGTAGATCTCCTTCTCTACATTGGCATGGCAACCTAACATTGCATGTCCTACTCCAGGTCAGGTCATTTAGACACGGACATTTGGGTTTAGCCCTGTGCCCATTCGTGTCATCAACATGACTTTGCAAATATTCCCTCAAGGAGCTGCTCGTTCTGAAGACAACCCTTCCTGTAATTGCCCAGGGTCTGGTTTTCTGCCTTTCACTGTGCTCGTCAGTCGTGCTTCAGTTGTATTGGTGCAGATTATTTCAAAGCCTTGTGCTTGAATTAAATCACAGCTGCATGAAGATGCATTTACAGCAAGTAGCTTGTGGCAACAAGTGATTTGTTATCACTCAGATTTGATTAGAAGCTGTCATTTTACTGCCTCTGGGATCTTTCTGTGCAAAAATTGTACTTGAGTAGCGAATCATACTACGCACTTTAATGTCGGGGTTTGACCCACCAGGGCAAATCACTGCTCTGAGGTGTCTTTTCGTTCCACTTTGCATTTATTTTACAAAGGAATAAGTTAGGAAAAGTAAAGATCTCCTAGTTTATCAAAAAAAATACAATTTATGAAGACCTCTTGGAGGGTGAAACTGGACATTGTCAGGGACGCAAACAGACGGGATTGCATTGGTTGCTTGTTATACGTCCCGCCCGATATTCAGTTCCATTGATTTCAGTAGAACTGAATGGCCCATATTTTCCGATCCCTACGGGTGCGTACGAGCTGTGTACACACCTGTAGCGATCTCGCAAGTGCCGGTTTTAGGCATGCGAAGCGCATGCGCTGAAAACCGGCATTTCCGATTTGTCAAGAATCCTCTTGACAGATCCTCCGCCTGCCCTGGAGAAGGGCCTCTGCGGGGGGGGGGGGTGGAGAGTTCCGCTTTCTGCAGAACCTCCGCCCGCCGAAAACCCTTAGAAATCTTACGCCTGGTAAAAGCAGGTGTAAGGCCTGCTTGTACCAGCATAAGAGTTTGTGGAATCAGATGGGAGAAGAAAAAGAAAGAAAAAGAAAAACATGCTAATTAAGCTAGTTAGCAAATTGGCAGTTGTTCGATTCTGATTTCCTATTAACGAGGCGGCATTGCTGGGTTTAGACATTTCTGAGGGGCATGTGAGCACAGAAGGTGCAAAAATACTTTTCTACAGAGCGGTCTAAGGCTGGGGTGTCCAAGCTTTTTAGTATAGTGTGTGCAACGGAGCCTCGGGAACCACATAAAGTTTAAATCCTGGTTCCCATTCATTTCCGTATAGCTCAGGTTGCTGGTACTAACCGATCCGGGGCGAAATTTGCTGGACTATGGGGATACAGGTGTTCTGATTTGGGATTAATCCACCCATGGGGAAACAGCATTAAGAGCAGCCCTTTCTAAAACCCCAGGCCTAACAAACTCAAACAGGACAAACCAGCAAATCCTGAGAACAAATTTAACAACATTATTGTTAGTCCTAATTTTATCATTTTAAGTTTCAGCTTAGCTTTAATCTCTCTATTTATCCATAGACCTCTATTTTTTGATGCACTCCCTTTTCTCTTTACAGCAATGCATCTATTGTCTACTCTATCCATCTAATACTTGAAGATTCCCTACTGCTGCTCTCGATCTGTTTGCTAACTTTTTTGCCCACTTAATTTGGGGCCAGGCCCTTTTCTTTCATTGAATTTTGCCTTTTCTCTTTGGTGTTAACTAAGCCGGAAAAGTGTAATAACTCCGCCCTGTGCATCATTCAAGCTGGAAATGATTGCCATAGAATCTTGAGGTGTTAAATTGAGCCGTGTTGCTGGGGCTGGGGTTCGGGAGGATTATCGGGGGGCCTGGAGATTGGAGGTCGGGGATCTTGGGACTGGGAGTGGCGGTCATTGGGGTGGTGATAGTGGTGAGTACTTACCTTTTTTTCTTCTGTAGGTGATCCCTAGGGTTGGTTTTCCCTGAAGCAGGCAGCACTGGGCCTTTTAAATGGCAAGGCCCCCTCCCGACTCTTAACCTCAGTTACACTCCCGGTGCTGATTTTAAGTTTTAAGCATAGTTTTAAACTTGGAGAAATTTCTCTCTACTATGAAGACTCTTTTATCCTCATGTTAAAGTACGTGTCTCTCTCTTCCTTGCTTTTGTACTCTGTGCCACTATTTATAAAGCCCAGGCTCCCGTATACTTCTTTAACAGCCTTCTCAACTCGTCCTGTAACCTTCAAAGGTTTGTGTATGTGAAGCCCCAGGTCTCTCTGTTCCTGCACCCGCTTTAACATTGTAAGAGTTTGTCATTGTAGAAAAGCTTGTGCTGTTATGTTTGTGTCCTACTTGATCATTTCTGTAAATAAATCAAGTTTGTTCATTTGGAATTTGAGCCAAGCTCAAGTGTGGTGATGTTGACGATACTGTCCGGAGCCAATGCACAGGGCGGAGTTATTATACCTTTCCAGCTTAGTTAACACCAAAGAGAAAAGGGAAAGTTCAATGAAAGAAAAGGGCCTGGCCCCAAATTAAGTGGGCAGAAAAGTTAGCAAACAGATCGAGAGCAGCAGTAGGGAATCTTCAAGTCAATGCCAACCAGAGTGGCTTGGGGAGAAATAAAGTGCAGCCAGCATTAGTGATCTATGATTGCATGAGGTTACGAGGTACTGCAGGGCTGCAGCTTTGGGTCAGAGGGGACAATGAGGTCCAATTAAAAGGGTTGCAACAAGATAGTGGAAAGAAGGAACAGCTCATTAAATACCCAGACATTACCTCACGCTGATGGCACTGTGAGAGAGACATGGGGATAAAAGAGCTTTCATATTGGCAAGAAATTTCTCCAAGTTTAAAACTATGCTTTAAAGTTAAAGTCAGCGCTGGGAGTTAACTGACACCAGGAGTCGGGAGGGATCGTTTCCATTTAAGTATTACAGTGCAGGGGAAGTGGAAATGTTTGTGGCTGCTCCACATATCTGCGTTAGAGCTGTCATGGTGAATTTAAATGGCAATTTCATAGCTGGAACAAAGTAAACCATGTTCAGTCCCAACTGCTCTAGATTAGCAACATTCCACTGCAGTACATTACAGAGCAAAGTGATATGTGCTCCCTGGTGTCTCTGAGGCACGGTCTACGTCTCAGACTCATACAGAACAGACAGCTCCCATTGCTGGACCGCGCTGCCAGCTGATCTCAGTTGGTGCAGTCGTACCGGTGCTACACTTGGGTTAGGGAAGGGAAGGTTCCTACTCCGCATCATCACACACTGACTGCTGTTGGAAGTGTGCACATGTGGATATAGGACGAGGATAGGATTGAGTGAGGCTGTAATGTGCCACAGATTTCAATAGCATGCCGACTCTCATTATCAAGGCTCAGACATGAATAATCGACACTTGGACAGAGCATCTGGAACTGTAACCCAATGGGGGAGTGAAGGAAATTGGATAGAAAAAAAAATAGCCAAATCCAGCACCTCTACCTACATTACACCAGGGACGACACTTCAAATGTACTTCAATGGCTGTGAAGCACTTTGGGACGTCCCTGAGGCCATGAAAGACACTACATAAACATGTTTTTTCTTTGTTTCTTACCTCTGTAGTTTGTCGTAGGTTCTGTTGTGTTTTTAGAAGTGGTATCTGAGTCTAAACGATCTCCACTGGTGTCTGAGTCTGAACTTCCTCCACTGGTATCTGAGTCTGAACGATCTCCACTGGTATCTGAGTCTGAACGATCTCCACTGGTATCTGAGTCTGAACGATCTCCACTGGTATCTGAGTCTGAACGATCTCCACTGGTATCTGAGTCTAAACGATCTCCACTGGTGTCTGAGTCTGAACTTCCTCCACTGGTATCTGAGTCTGAAGGATCCCCACTGGTATCTGAGTCTGAACGATCTCCACTGGTATCTGAGTCTGAACTACCTCCACTGGTATCTGAGTCTGAACTCCCTCCACTGGTATCTGAGTCTGAACTACCTCCACTGGTATCTGAGTCTGAACTACCTCCACTGGTGTCTGAGTCTGAACTACCTCCACTGGTGTCTGAGTCTGAACTACCTCCACTGGTATCTGAGTCTGAACTACCTCCACTGGTATCTGAGTCTGAACTACCTCCACTGGTGTCTGAGTCTGAATTACCTCCACTGGTATCTGAGTCTGAACTACCTCCACTGGTATCTGAGTCTGAACTACCTCCACTGGTATCTGAGTCTGAACTACCTCCACTGGTGTCTGAGTCTGAACTACCTCCACTGGAATCTGAGTCTGAACTACCTCCACTGGTGTCTGAGTCTGAACTACCTCCACTGGTATCTGAGTCTGAACTACCTCCACTGGTATCTGAGTCTGAACTACCTCCACTGGTATCTGAGTCTGAACTACCTCCACTGGTGTCTGAGTCTGAACTACCTCCACTGGTGTCTGAGTCTGAACTACCTCCACTGGTATCTGAGTCTGAACTACCTCCACTGGTATCTGAGTCTGAACTACCTCCACTGGTATCTGAGTCTGAACTTCCTCCACTGGTATCTGAGTCTGAACTTCCTCCACTGGTATCTGAGTCTGAACGAGGAACGAGCTCCACTGGTATCTGAGTCTGAACTTCCTCCACTGGTATCTGAGTCTGAATGATCTCCACTAGTATCTGAGTCTGAACTACCTCCACTGGTATCTGAGTCTGAACTTCCTCCACTGGTATCTGAGTCTGAACTTCCTCCACTGGTATCTGAGTCTGAACGATCTCCACTGGTATCTGAGTCTAAACGATCTCCACTGGTATCTGAGTCTGAACTTCCTCCACTGGTATCTGAGTCTGAAGGATCCCCACTGGTATCTGAGTCTGAACGATCTGCACTGGTATCTGAGTCTGAACTACCTCCACTGGTATCTGAGTCTGAACTACCTCCACTGGTATCTGAGTCTGAACTACCTCCACTGGTGTCTGAGTATGAACTACCTCCACTGGTATCTGAGTCTGAACTACCTCCACTGGTATCTGAGTCTGAACTACCTCCACTGGTATCTGAGTCTGAACTACCTCCACTGGTATCTGAGTCTGAACTACCTCCACTGGTGTCTGAGTATGAACTACCTCCACTGGTGTCTGAGTATGAACTACCTCCACTGGTATCTGAGTCTGAACTACCTCCACTGATATCTGAGTCTGAACTTCCTCCACTGGTTTCTGAGTCTGAACTACCTCCACTGGTATCTGAGTCTGAACTTCCTCTACTGGTATCTGAGTCTGAACTTCCTCCACTGGTATCTGAGTCTGAACGATCTCCACTGGTATCTGAGTCTGAACTTCCTCCACTGGTATCTGAGTCTGAACGATCTCCACTGGTATCTGAGTCTGAACTTCCTCCACTGGTATCTGAGTCTGAACTTCCTCCACTGGTACCTGAGTCTGAACGATCTCCACTGGTATCTGAGTCTGAACTTCCTCCACTGGTATCTGAGTCTGAACTACCTCCACTGGTATCTGAGTCTGAACTACCTCCACTGGTATCTGAGTCTGAACTACCTCCACTGGTATCTGAGTCTGAACTACCTCCACTGGTATCTGAGTCTGAACTACCTCCACTGGTATCTGAGTCTGAACTACCTCCACTGGTATCTGAGTCTGAACTACCTCCACTGGTGTCTGAGTATGAACTACCTCCACTGGTGTCTGAGTATGAACTACCTCCGCTGGTATCTGAGTCTGAACTACCTCCACTGATATCTGAGTCTGAACTTCCTCCACTGGTTTCTGAGTCTGAACTACCTCCACTGGTATCTGAGTCTGAACTTCCTCTACTGGTATCTGAGTCTGAACTTCCTCCACTGGTATCTGAGTCTGAACGATCTCCACTGGTATCTGAGTCTGAACTTCCTCCACTGGTATCTGAGTCTGAACGATCTCCACTGGTATCTGAGTCTGAACTTCCTCCACTGGTATCTGAGTCTGAACTTCCTCCACTGGTACCTGAGTCTGAACGATCTCCACTGGTATCTGAGTCTGAACTTCCTCCACTGGTATCTGAGTCTGAACTACCTCCACTGGTATCTGAGTCTGAACTACCTCCACTGGTATCTGAGTCTGAACTACCTCCACTGGTATCTGAGTCTGAACTACCTCCACTGGTATCTGAGTCTGAACTACCTCCACTGGTATCTGAGTCTGAACTACCTCCACTGGTATCTGAGTCTGAACTACCTCCACTGGTGTCTGAGTATGAACTACCTCCACTGGTGTCTGAGTATGAACTACCTCCACTGGTATCTGAGTCTGAACTACCTCCACTGATATCTGAGTCTGAACTTCCTCCACTGGTTTCTGAGTCTGAACTACCTCCACTGGTATCTGAGTCTGAACTTCCTCTACTGGTATCTGAGTCTGAACTTCCTCCACTGGTATCTGAGTCTGAACGATCTCCACTGGTATCTGAGTCTGAACTTCCTCCACTGGTATCTGAGTCTGAACGATCTCCACTGGTATCTGAGTCTGAACTTCCTCCACTGGTATCTGAGTCTGAACTTCCTCCACTGGTACCTGAGTCTGAACGATCTCCACTGGTATCTGAGTCTGAACTTCCTCCACTGGTATCTGAGTCTGAACTACCTCCACTGGTATCTGAGTCTGAACTACCTCCACTGGTATCTGAGTCTGAACTACCTCCACTGGTATCTGAGTCTGAACTTCCTCCACTGGTATCTGAGTCTGAACTACCTCCACTGGTATCTGAGTCTGAACTACCTCCACTGGTATCTGAGTCTGAACTTCCTCCACTGGTATCTGAGTCTGAACTTCCTCCACTGGTATCTGAGTCTGAACGATCTCCACTGGTATCTGAGTCTGAACTTCCTCCACTGGTATCTGAGTCTGAACGATCTCCACTGGTATCTGAGTCTGAACGATCTCCACCGGTATCTGAGTCTGAACTACCTCCACTGGTATCTGAGTCTGAACGATCTCCACTGGTATCTGAGTCTGAACGATCTCCACTGGTATCTGAGTCTGAACTACCTCCACCGGTATCTGAGTCTGAACGATCTCCACTGGTATCTGAGTCTGAACTACCTCCACTGGTGTCTGATTCTGAACTTCCTCTACTGGTATCTGAGTCTGAACTTCCTCCACTGGTATCTGAGTCTGAACTACCTCCACTGGTATCTGAGTCTGAAGGATCCCCACTGGTGTCTGAGTCTGAACTTCCTCCACTGGTATCTGAGTCTGAAGGATCCCCACTGGTATCTGAGTCTGAACTACCTCCACTGGTATCTGAGTCTGAACTTCCTCCACTGGTATCTGAGTTTGAACTACCTCCACTGGTATCTGAGTCTGAATGATCCCCACTGGTATCTGAGTCTGAACTACCTCCACTGGTATCTGAGTCTGAACTACCTCCACTGGTATCTGAGTCTGAACTATCCCCACTGGTATCTGAGTCTGAACTTCCTCCACTGGTATCTGAGTTTGAACTACCTGCACTGGTATCTGAGTCTGAACTAGTCCACTGGTATCTGAGTCTGAACGATCTCCACTGGTATCTGAGTCTGAACTACCTCCACTGGTATCTGAGTCTGAACGATCCCCCAAATCTACTTGAATTCAGCTAAATTTTAGGTCTCCGTTAATATTAAAGGTTTCCCAGGGTAGTCCAATGCACCAACCAAGCAGACCACAAAAACTCTTTGAAAATCCCCTTTGCACTGACTCCAGTTATACCGCAGTGTGTCTGAGACTACTTCCTTGCGCTGGGAAATGATGGGCAACCTGCTTCAGGAAAACAGCCTTTCATTTAAGTTAATCTCTTAATGCTCTGGGAAGGTGTGAAACGAGGGACACTATTATTTTTGAAAATGCTGAAAACTTAACATTGCTACAGCTGCCAATCTTTTCATTTATATTTGGTAGTTTAATGAAAATTCTAAATATACTGAGAAATGTAAGTGCAAACTGGGCCAGCTTAAGTTGCTGCTAAAATGCCACAAGTCATGCTGGATTAACAATATGTCTACAAACACCCAATAATAGCACTTCCCTTACCTGGGCAACACTAACCTCTTTGCTTGGCATTCTACATAGAGTCATCTCGTTCCATTTGAGGAGTATGTGAGCTTCACACAATGGGGGTGGGTAAGGGGGATTCCAGTGTGGGGGTCAGCACACCCCGCACCATTCTCCATCTCTTAAAATAAATGGATGGCAAATTGTGTGGGCATTTCTAACCTTTGCACCCGAATTCCTGATACACACTCCCGTCACATGAGGCTCTGTGGTAGGAACGCTAATCTGCCCCATAATTACATCCTGATTTTTGCCCAACGTAAATTCCGAGCTCCATTGGGACGAATGCAGCATTCTGATTTGGAGCGAGCACTGTACAGATGGTCGCAGGACGATCTGGAAAGAGAGTTCTATCCCATTTGGAGAAAGAGAGATTTATCGTATGGATATATCGGGGACCATTTGTTTCCATGTGGATGCTTCTAAAACAGATAAGCTTGCTAATTGTGTGTGATTGGGGGTTCATCTATGGGCTGCTTTTGTTTTAAGAGGGTTGCAGCGATTGCACCTTATCCCATTCTATTTCTGTTTTCAGTCCATGGGTTAAAATGTGGGCTATAATTCCCACACAGTTGGTCAACCAATGAAAAAGAAGAAGCAATAATCTCCCAATCTGCTGTGAAATGCAATTAGGAAGCACTCAAACAGTTGGAGCAGCAGTGGGACGTCAAGCACAGATGGCAATTGATAATACTGGTGAAGAATGGAGTAAGGCTGGAAGTCCTACTGCACAGAGTCATGGAGAGAAGGCACGCGCTCAATGGGATTGGTGCCTCCCTCCCCCAGGAATGCTTACTGCAGCAGGCTTGGGAGGAGATGACAGAAAACAGGTAGAAGGAGCAAGTCACCATAGTGCCAACCTGACTATACATACAGGTCCCTCGCAAAGTACAGTGCAAGAGGGTCTAGACTGCCCAGCAGGTCGCCAGGGAAACCCTGAACATAGTCAGACAGTACACCTACTCCTTGTAGAAGGGAGCACATCTGCAACAAAGCATAAGCCAATTCAATCTGCCAACATTCAGACATTAAGACAATAGAGGAAATAAATACCCTGAACACCCTGCTGAGTATTTGTTTGTCATCGCTCGTGTGAGAGTTCTACAACTGAGCCAAGTGTCAGTCTCTCACCTTTGAGTTAGAAGATCATACGCCAAGCCCCAGGTACTCGAGCACATAATCTAGGCTGCCACATCACTGAGGGAGTGCTGCACTGTCGGAGGTGCCATCTTTCAGATGAGGCGTTAAACCAAGGCCTAAGAAAAAGGAGCAGGAGTAGGCCATTCGGCCCTTCAAGCCTGCTCCACCATTCAATAAGATCATGGCTGATCTTCTACCTCAACTCCACTTTCCTGAACTATCCCCATATCCCTTGATTCCCTTAATATTCAAAAATCTATCGATCTCTGTTTTGAATATACTCAACGACTGAGCCTCCACAGCCCTCTGGGGTGGAGAATTCCAAAGATTCACCACCCTCTGAGTGAAGAAATTTCTCCTCATCTCAGTCCTAAATGGCCGACCCCTTATTCTGAGACTGTGACCCCTGGTTCTAGACTCCCCAGCCAGGGGAAACATCCTCCTTGCATCTACCCTGTCAAGCCCTGTAAGAATTTTGTATGTTTCAATGAGATCACCTCTCATTCTTCTAAACTATAGAGAATATAGGCCTAGTCTACACAATCTGTCCTCATAGGACAATCCCCCCATCCCAGGAACCAGTCTGGTGAACCTTTGTTGCACTCCTTCTATGGCAAGTATATCCTTTCTTAGGTAAGGAGACCAAAACTGTACACAATACTCCAGGTGTGGTCTCACCAGGGCCCTATATAATTGCAGTAAGACGTCTTTACTCTTATACTCAAATCCTCTTGTAATAAAGGCCAACATACTATTTGCTTTCCTAATTGCTTGCTGTACCTGCATGTTAACTTTCAGTGATTCGTGTACAAGGACACCCAGGTCCCTCTGAACACCAACATTTCCCAATCTTTCACCATTTAAAAAATACTCTGCTTTTCTATTTTTCACATTTCTCCACATTATATTCCATTTGCCATGTTCTTGCCCACTCACTTAGCCTGTCTATATCCCCTTGAAGCCTCCTTGCATCCTCCTCACAACTTACATTCCCACCCAGCTTTGTATCATCAGCAAACTTGGATATATTACATTTGGTCCCCTCATCCAAATCATTGATGTAGATTGTGAATAGCTGAGGCCCAAGCACTGATCCTTGTGGTACCCCACTAGTTACAGCCTGCCAACCCGAAAATGACCCGTTTATTCCTACTCTCTCTTTTCTGTCCATTAACCAATCCTCAATCCATGCTAGTATATTACCCCCAATCCCATAAGCCCTAATTTTGTTTAATAACCTCTTGTGTGGCACCTTATTGAATGCCTTCTGAAAATCCAAATACACCACAGCCACTGGTTCCCCTTTATCCATTCTGCTAGTTACAACCTCAAAAAACTCTAACAGATTTGTCAAACACGATTTCCTGTGCTGACTCTACCCAATCCTATTATTATTTTCTAAGTGCCCTGTTACCACGTCCTTAATAATAGATTCTAGCATTTTCGCTACGACTGATGTCAGGCTAACTGGTCTGTAGTTCCCCGTTTTCTCTCTCCCTCCTTTCTTAAATAGTGGGGTTACATTTGCTACCTTCCAATCCCCGGGAACCGTTCTAGAAATTATGGAATTTTGGAAAATGACAACTAATGCATCCACTATCTCTATAGCCACCTCTTTCAAAGCCCTAGGATGTAGGCCATTGGGTCCAGGGGATTTATCAGCTTTTAGTCCCATTAATTTCTCCAGTACTTTTTATTAATACTAATTTCTTTCAGTTCCTCATTCTCTCTAGATTGTTAGTTGTCCACTATTTCCGGGAAGTTTTTTGCATCTTCTTCCGTGAAGACAGACACAAAGGGCTGGATTTTGTCAATGGGGACGTGATGGAGGCGGGACTCCCACTTTTTGGGTTGTAGTCCCGCCTCCATCAACTTGTGGCCAACCCACTGTATTTTCCCTTGATTGACCTTGTTAAGCCCGCCCAGCGGGCTTAGCAGGCCAATCAAGGGTCCCTTGGATACAGGTGACGTCAGCCATTGAAATTTCATCTGTCAAGAGCGTTTGACAGATGAAATTTCAGCGTTTGACAGCTCTGTGAAGCTGTCAAACACTGACAATATGATTTCTAACGTAAGTCCCTGTACTTAGACTCAGTTAGAAATCAATCCAGCACAGAAAGCAGAGACTGCAGCTTTTGACAGCTCCGCGGCCATTCTGCTTTCTGTGCCGGTGAGCTGAGGGACTCCCGAGAACTGAAGGAAGGAAGCCTGCAGGACAAAGTTAAGGTAAGTACAAGTTCTTAAAACACTTTACACACACCAAACACACTTACCTCTGCACTCATGCACCCATCACTCACCTGCACACTGGACATCTCGACCCCTCCAAGCCCTCCAGACCGACGGTCTGCCTCGCTAAATCGGCGTGGTTCGGACCTGTCGGGAAGCCCACACTTCAGAGCTAAAAATAGGGATTAGGCAAAAAACTGCCTGTTAACTACCTGTTAACAGGCAGTTTATTTGCACTAATCCCCTTCCCGCCTCGGGGAGGCGGGTCCCAGCACAGGTCGGGTACCCACCTCCTGTGAAACTGGCATGGAGGCAGGTTGGGGGCGGGATGGGTTCGGGACACCCGAATCTGCTATTTTAACCCCCCACATGCCTCCAAACCAGCCTCCACGGGTCAATGAAAATTCTGCCCAAAGTATTTGTTTAATTTCTCTGCCATTTCCTTATTCCCCATTATAATTTCTCCTGTCTCAGCCTGTAAGGGACCCACATTTATTTTTGCGAATCTTTACTCTTTGAAGAAGAGCAGGGAAGTTCTTCCCGGTGTCCTGGCCAACATTTATCCATCAACCAACATTATTAAAACAGATTATCTGGTCATTATCACATTGTTGTTTGTGGGACCTGGCTGTGTGCAAATTAGCTGCCATGTTTCTTACAACAGTGACTATACTTTAAAAGTACTTCATTGGCTATAAAGCGCTTTGGGACGCCCGGAGGTCGTGAAAGGTACTATTTAAATGCAAGTCTGTCTTTCTTCTTTAAGGAGAACAATCTCAATGGCTTGTATATCTAAATAGCTGGTTCAATGCAGTTCTTGGCTTCTACCATCTGTGTCATAGTAGTTCATCTAGTGAGGTGCCAAACGGATGGAAGCGTTCAGCTGAAGCAGAAGAGAAATTGCTCTCTCTTACTGGAAGGGGGATTTAATACTTTAAACAGCAATGGCTGGCATGGACAAGAGGCTAAACCCATCTGAATATAAATTAAAATTCTTCCTTTAGAAACAGCATTAATGCAGTGAGTCCTCATGTTTGCCAGATGCCATTGATGTAGGGAAATTAAACACTGAGTTCTGCAGATGCTTAAGTGGATAATATAATTCAATTGTTGTTATATATTATTCAATATTATTGAGGTCTCGAGGAACATTTTACAATGGAAAAACTCACCAATGAGAATCAAGACTAAAATGTTTAAAGGCGCTATATAAATACAAGTTATTGTTGTTGCATCCATGTGTTTCCATAATGTCATTATGGACAAATACGAACATCAACCCAGCCAAGGAGCACTGTTCAGATAGATCACCATTATCAACTCTGTTTTTTCCTTTCTCTTTTTTTAAAATCGAGATCTTTAGAGTCAAACTCAGTCTTTCCTCAAAACCTTTGGAGGATAAATTCACCAATCCCGCACTCCTAGTGGGAAACAGCGTTGAATCCCGTTTCATCACCAAGCTTGAAAAGAATCAGGAGAAAGACTTCAATTTATATCAAGAAGCAGCGATTAGAGGACACCAGTGTTTCAAAACCCTGCAGATTGTCAGAGGAAAGGTAGTGAAAGGGAGGTAAATAGTTTCAAAGATAAATACGCTGATCCTATACTTCCACTGGGAAGCAACATTCCTGTCCAAGTCACACACCATCCTGACTTGGACATATAGGGCTGGATTTTGTCTTGGGGTCGGGTTGGGGTCGTGTAATCCGCATTCCGTGTTTCCCCCCCGACTCCAGATTAATGTGGATGCCTGATGCAATTTTCACTTAATTGGGCAATTGAGTTGCAGCATGTGGGAACCCATGAACTAATTGGTGGTTGCAGTCTGAAACCCACCTCTGATGATGTCATCATTGCAGGTCAGAGACTGCTCTCAGAGATTGTCTGGCTACTGGTGAGAGAGGACCTGTCAGCATTGCTTCTGTTGTAACTGGAGACAGAGACAGAGACAGAGACAGAGAGAATTTTTTTACATCCAAGTCCTCTTACACCAAATGCCATGACATTGAATGTAGCAGTATCAGAGGCGACTTTCACACCTAATACTACTACTACCTTCATTACATCTCCATTGTAATAGTGGACCTGCAGCTGATAGTCAGCTATCCATTTGTGCTCCCGCCAGGTTTCACTGGAGTGTTTCACACCAGGCGTGCTTCACGTCAGAAAAGCGTTAAACTAGCTACAACGTTTCAAAATAGCATTACAGACCCAATTTAGGGCTTGTTAGTGCTTTAATGGCCTCTCCCGCCTCTTGGAGGCGGGACGGAGTCGGGAACCCCGCGATTGATTTTGTCAAAATTGTGTGGAGGCGGGATGGAGGCGGGATGGGGTCGGAAACCCCGACCCCGCAAATTTAACCCCCCACACGCCTCCAAACCCGACTCCATGGGTCATTCAAAATCCAGCCCATAGTGTCAATCCTTCATCATTGTTGGGTCAAAATCCCTGAACTCCTTACGAAACCCCCTACCTAACTAAGGGAGTACCTTTACCACAAGAACTGCAGCGGTTGAAGAAGGCGGCTCACCGCCACCTTCTCAAGGGCAATTAGGGATGGGCAATAAATGCTGGCCTTGCCAGCGACGCCTACATCCCGAGAAGGAAAAAAATAATTTGCGGATAGAACAGGTTGGGGAATTGGCTGTAGTCTCATCTCCCACCTCTGTTCCCTCTGAGCATGGTTCCTTGCTGGGAGTGCGGGATTGCTGCGTTTATCCGCTAGAGTTTGGAAAAAAAGAATGGGGTAGATTTTCCTCTTCAGCATCGGGGCATAGGAGCCTGGGTGACAAAAGCCCTTATTACCAAATCAGGCACAAGCTGCTCACAATTTCCTGTTCATACAAATGAAGGTACAGAAAACCATGAGTCGCCTGTGCCCAATTTTGTGATGAGGGCTTCCCTTCCACCAAGCTCCTCCATCCTGGCACTGAAGTGGCATGGACTGGCTCTCAGTTTCAGCACAGTGAGGATGCAGGGAATGGGGAGAGTGTGACGGGTGATTATCTGGACAGCGAGTGTCATCGGCACTAACTATTTGAAGCTTTCAATATCTGCCAATCCTTTAAAAGCTAGGTCTAAATCCTGTTTTTTTTTGCAGGGAAGTGTTCTGACATAGTCAGTGAGAAGAATTTGCCTTTGGTTTATTGTAAGAACATAATTTCTGCACAAGTGAAAGTCTGGGAGCCATGTCCCACTGTAAAGTCGGGAGATTGTCCGGGAGTAGCTAAATAAGCAAGAGCAGATTGCTGTTCTTGACCAGTGGAGGCCCCTCTTCATTATTTGTGTTAATCACATTGCAATAGTCGTTTTGCAATTGGGGTGTGAGCACTTTGCAGAACTGGTTAAAAAAAGTGCTGCGTGTGCTCGTTTCGTCCCAGTCCTGACTTTTTGGCCCGAAAATTAGACCTAATGCGGGAGAGTACGCACTGTGTACTCTCGCTTATTAGGTCCCGAATTGCTGGTTTCCTGCATGCACTGCGCATGCGCGGAAAACCGGCACTTCGTGTATTGCAAAGGGGGCGGTTCCTAAGTGAACCGCGTGCGCACTACAGGTTGTGCGCACGCAGTGCACTTAGTTTTTTTTTCAGGTTTGAACGCGCAGGTAAGTGGTGAAGATTTTACACATAAAGAAAGCAGGCGTAGGACCCCCTTTTAACAAGGTAAGTAGTTAATTAAGTGTTATTTTAAACTTTTTTCAACAGGTTTATCTTTTTTAGAGACTTTAAAGAAAGGTAAGTTTATTTTTATAACTTTTAAAAAGATTTTAAATTTTTTCAAAAATTTAATTTTTTGTTTAAAGTGGTTAATTTATTTAACTATAGTTATTTTATTAATGTGATGGCTTTTTTTAAATTAACTGTTCTTTTGGGGGCTTGTAGTATTCATAGCTTTGACAGCCCTTGCTGTCAAAACTATGAATGAAAGATGGTGTGCTGCCATTGGCTCTAACTGAATCACGTGATCCCAGAGCTCGCACGAACTAATTTCGCCTCTGGGACACGCAAGCACTGCACGGTTGCAACAGGGAGAGGCCCTGAAACTAAAGTTCGTGTGGGCCCCAAACAAAAAGGTAGGCGCGGAGTGCGATATCGCGGGGAATCCTTACCCCCGCGGGAACCATCGATGTTTAATTTCTGGGCCATTATTTTTCCATTCTCTTTGTGGGAATAATGCAAACATGGGCAAAATACTACACAGAAAGAGCCAGGGGGATAATGTACAAGACAGCTCTTCAGCTAAGGAACACGGCAAATGCTTGGAATTATTAAAGATAAAACTCTCATGCCAGTGAACGTCAGTTTGCTGATGAAACTTTACGATGGATCATTGCAGCAGTAAAGCTGCCAGGAAGCAGAGCAGACACACATCAGCATTATTCACCATATCAAGGGCAGAAACTGATTATGAGAAAAGCATGTTTCTTGCTACAAGTTCATCAGACAGTATCAGTCAGGCTACTTTAATCACGGCTACAAGACTGCACTAAACCAGAACTGAGAGATTATGCCCCTCAGGAAAGATTGAATAGGCTGGGTCTCTTTTCTCTAGTACAGAGAAGACTGAAGGGTGACCTAATAGAGGTCTTTAAAATTATGAAAGTGTTTGATAGGGTAGATGTAATGAAGATGTTTCAACTTGTGGGGGAATCCAGAACTAGGGGCCGTAAATATAAGATAGTCACTAATAAATCTAATAGGGAATTCAGAAGAAACTTCTTTACCCAGAGAGTGGTGAGAATGTGGAACTCGCTACCACAAGGAGTAGTTGAGGAGAATAGTATAGATGGATTTAAGAGGAAGCTAGATAAACACATGAGGGAGAAAGGAATAGAAGGTTATGCTGATTTGGTGAAGAGAGGTAGGAGGAGGCTCGTATGGAGCATAACCAGTTGGGCCGAATGGCCTGTTTCTGTACTGTACATTCTATGTAACGCTGTGTAAAACCAATGAAGTACTTTTCATCGCCCCTGGGTAACTGGCTCCTTTAAAATAAGTCGGGGTAGATTTTCAATGCCACCCGAGGCATGAAACTGGCGATGGGGATCGGCCACCCGCGATACAAACCACCCGATTATCATTACCGCTGTGCTCAGTGGAATTGAAAAGCAACGCAAATTTCATGCTCAATGGCAAGTTGAAAATCTATCCGAAGCTGTTCACAAGGAGATTCTTAGGGCTGAGAAGTACTTGAGATTTCCTTGAGTGTCAGCCGTGGCTCAGTGGGTAGCACCCTCGCCTCTGAGTCAGAAGGTTGTGGGTTCAAGTCCCACTCCAGAGATTTGAGCACATAAAGCTAGGCTGACACTCAGTGCAGTGCTGAGGGAGTGATGCACTGTCGGAGGTGCCGTCTTTCGGATGAGGCCCCGTCTGCTCGCTCAGGTGGACGTAAAAGATCCCATGGCACTATTTCGAAGAAGAGCAGGGGAGTTATCCCCAGTGTCCTGGCCAACATTTATCCCTCAACCAACATAACCAGTGCAATCAGAGAAACAGAGAGAGAGAGGGAGCAAGCCAAATCTACAGACTGGCAGACTTTCCATAGGTGCAACATCACTAAAAACAGATTATCTGGCCATTATCACATTGTTGTGTGTGGGAGCTTGCTGTGCGCAAATTGGCTGCCGCGTTTCCCACATTACAACAGTGACTCCACTTCAAATAGTACTTCATTGGCTGTAAAGCGCTTTGAGACGTCCGGTGGTCGTGAAAGGCGCTATATAAATGCAAGTCTTTCTTTCTTTCCTTTTGATAGAGATAGATATATGTGATGAATTTTAGCCCATGGTCAAGAACAGATAAAATGTAACTTTCTGACTTTGCAACACCAACAGGGAGCCCTCCCACCAGTTGTGCACATTGGAAATTTGGGAACGGTTGGGTACAATTTTCTGACCATTCATCATGCTGAGCACAGACTGGAATTTCCAGCATGCATTGCCAGCAAGTGAAGCTCTCCATCGATAGTGTGAAATTCGAAAATATTGAAATCATTGTGAGTACAGCACAGGAGCTCCTGCAGCCCATTTAACGAGCTCTTTAACTGGAGCTGTCCCCTGCAGTCCCACTTCCCTGTTCTTTCACCTTTTATATTCTTCCTTTTCAGATACTTCTCCAATTCCCATTTGACTGATGTTACAGTTGCTGCTTCGATAGTCACATGTGGCACAGCATTCCATGTTCTAATAACCCGCTGTGAAAAATATTCTTCTAACTCCCCTCTTCATAGTGACGGTCCTGAATCTACGATTCTTGTTACCAATTTGTGGTAAATCAATGAAGATTTCAGAAGGACGGCTATTTGTAAGTTAGTGAGCCATTCGTGGCTTAGCAACTTGTTAAAATTTAATTCTACTTCACTTAGAAACAATGGCCCAGAATTTGCTAGGAAAATACCAGCGAGTTTAACGGCGCTCACCGTTATTAGTGTGTAAATCGGCCAGCAGCTTGTGACCAGGAATAGATACCGTGAGTTGCGAATCGCCACAAGTTGCTGGATAATTTGTACCACTCCAACGTTAGCTTTGCGAAAACAACGGCTCGCCCTCAACCGCCCCGTGAGTTTCATGAAATTGCTGCATTTGCACATTAATTAATCATTAAACTCACCGCAGAAAGTTAGGGCTGGTCTTAACAGTGCAAGCATCTTTTTAATGAGGAGATTTATGTTCCTGCAATGCCAATCAACCTCTCCGACCCAGAAAAGGAACAATTGAAACTGTGGAGTTACAAATTTTTAAAATTCAATAATTTTAAATAAAAAAAAAAATGTTTTGTATCTCTTTTTTCTCTCTCTCGTAATCCAATCTTTCTTTTCCTCTCTTTATTTTTCTTTCTGTACCTGATTTGATTTGAATTACCCTATTTCCTTCTCTGTCATTCCTCTGTTACTTTCTCAATCCTTAAATCTCATTGGTTAAAGGGATAGACAGTTGGTCCCGTCGTTCACCCAGGTCCCAGATGCCCTGTTGCCCTTGCACTTCCAGCGCGAAAATTTTTCAAATTGAAGGGTGAGGGGAAAAGTCTAACAAACAGGGCACGCTGCGAGATGCCCCACTCCAGCAAAATCTGGGCCAATCAAAATATGGAAAGAGGAAAAGTCACATACAGTTAACCCAGATAGGTGCTTGAGATCAAACCTATTACTATGTACAAACTAAGGCCTAGAAATTTGGGGGTTTAGCGCTGGCTATTAAGGTCCATTTTGAAGGAAAAAATGGCAGCCACCTCGCTTCTTTCGGCATTGGATTCAGGTCCTTGGAACCGCACTGGTGGCCGCAATGGAGCTAGCTATCTCCTCCCATAGCCTTCTGCAAATGGCCTTGGATGGCTTCCTGCCACCCTGTGGGAACAGTACAGCCCACCTTCTTTGAACTGCCACGACCAAGGCCTCGAGTGCAGCATCCGAGAACCTTTGTGCTTTCTCCCTAGGTTGCTGAGCCAGGTCTTCAGCCTGACTGACTGACTGCAACAAAGAACCTCCTCTTTAAGTAGTACATCGAGCCTAGGCCAAACATTACTGGCCAGTAGACTGCACCTGATATTGACCCACCTTCAGCACTAAACCAATCAGCAGCACATTTAGCGCTGAGATCAGCACTCCAATCATTATAATCAGCACAAATTTTGTGTGCTGCCTAATCCATTTTCAATGTGCACAGGCAAATAGCACTGGCCCGTGACACAGGCCTAATCCAATTTCTGGACCTTAGTTCCTTGTCAATGTAAGTTAGCAACGGTAAAGTCAGCTCTGGTAAGGTCAAATCTGACTTAAGATCTGTATCTCTCAGAATTTATGGCCCCAGAAATCAATGGGACATGATCCTGGCCGTCATGCTGGGATCACGCCCGCCAGTGCCCTCCAGTAGTAACCCCACCAGGATACCTTATTTACATGGGTTCAGCAGGCATCTGCACTGCTATCAACTCATTTCAGGTACCCACCTACTCCATAGTGACAGAAGCTATTCCCTAGCCTGGACACCCACTCCCCCCGGGTAACACCCACTTTCACCCTTCTGAAGATTGGTACACCGCATTTCACTGGGTGTACTCATCTCTAATCTTACGTCAAGTCCCTTATTCGCCAGTGAAGCAGGAACTCCCGCCTCTGGGCCAACCCATAATAAGAACATAAGAAATAGGAGCAGGAGTAGGCCATTTGGCCCTTCGAGCCTGCTCCGCCATTCAATAAGATCATGGCTGATCTTCTACCTCATCTCCACTTTCCTGAACTATCCCCATATCCCTTGATTCCCTTAATATTCCTTGTGTGTGGTGGGAGGGGTGTGGGGGAAGGGAAGGCTCAACCACTTACAAGGCCAGCCAGGATTTCCCAACGAAGGTTATGACCTAGTATATCCAGGCTATGGTCTTTTTCCAAGCCATTCGGCCAGACTACCATCGGAGTTATGGTGGGCGTCTGGTAGAACTACCAAGGGAATTTGGTCCCTATATTTTAGCATCTTCTTATTTAAAGTTAAACATGCTTAATGAATAGGGTTGCTTGGCTGCATATCCAATCTTAAATGCTCATGGACTATTAGTAGCAAGCAAAACTCAAACGTGAAGGAGTAAATGTGCGAATTAAAACTTACTGTTGAAATGTATTGGTGCAGAATTTATTAATTGCCTCTTCAGAGTGTAGATTTTCTGACTGGCAGGATTGAGGAAGTGCAAGAGCGTGTAATTGGTTGTCCAGCGATCCTGCCTGGTCCCTTGCTGGAACATTTGCTGTCACGATTTTCTGACTGAGTTTTAAGCCGCAGGTAATTTGTTTGTGGGTAATCTGTGGTGCTCTGAAACCTTTCTCGAGCTTTGAGTAGGCTCTATAATTCTAAGGAAGTCATGCTGAACCTTTATAAAACACTGGTTAGGCCCCAGCTGGAGTATTGTGTTCAATTCTGGGCACCGCACTTTCGGAAGGATATCAAGACCTTGGAGAGGGTGCAGAGGAGCTTCACCAGAATGGTACCAGGGCAACACGGTGGCATAGTGGTTAGCACTGGTGCCTCACAGCGCCAGAGACCCGGGTTCGAATCTGACCTCGGGTGACTGTCTGTGTGGAGTTTGCACATTCTCCCCGTGTCTGCGTGGGTTTCCTCCGGGTGCTCCGGTTTCCTCCCACAGTCCAAAAATGTGTGGGTTAGGTTGATTTGGCTATGATAAATTGACCCTTAGTGTTAGGGGGGATTAAATATGTGGGGTTATGGGGATAGGATGGGATATGTTAGGGGGAATTAAATACGTGGGGTTACGGGGGTAGGGTGGGATATGTGTACTGTGGGGATTAAAGCAGGGACAGGGTACTGGATTTGGATGATCAGCCATGATCGTATTGAATGGCGGAGCAGGCTCGACGGGCCGAATGGCCTACTCCTGCTCCTAGATTCTATGTTTCTATGTTTCTATGAGGGACTTCAGTTATGTGGAGACTGGAGAAGCTGGGGTTGTTCTCCTTAGAGCAGAGAAGGTTAAGGGGAGATTTAATAGAGGTTTTCAAAATTATGAATGGTTTTGATGCCGTAAATAAGGAGAAACTGCTCCCATTGGCAGGAGGGTCGGTACCCAGAGGACACAGATTTAAGGTATTTCACAAAAGAACCAGAGGGGAGATGAGGAGAAATTTCTTTACGCAGCGAGTTGTTATGATCTGGAATGCACTGCCTGAAAGGACGATGGAAGCAGATTTAATAATAACTTTCAAAAAGGAATTGGATAAATACTTGAAAAGGAAAACAAATTGCAGGGCTATGGGGAAAGAGCAGGGAAGTGGGACTAATTGGACAGCTCTTTCAAAGAGCCAGCACAGGCACGATGGGCCGAATGGCCTCTTTCTGTGCTGTATGATTCTATATGTTGAAGGTAAGCTGCATCCAGAAGGGTCACAGGATTTTTCAGTAATTCTTTTCTTTTGTTGCTTGGATTTTGACTTGCTTTTTGGATCAAACCATGGAGGAAATGTTTGTATCACAAGACAAGCAGCCGAATCATTGTTTCTAATGTCACAGAGAAACTGACGACAGGAAGTACTTCTAAGAGTTTCGTGGAACAGAAGACAGGATCTGTAAAATGGTTGCTACAATACTGACCCTCACTTCACCTCATGGTGTAACCCACCGTCTAACTGCAACAAGACGAGAGGCAGGACGTGCTGACTTCTTATTCAGCAGGAGACAGAAACCGTAAAGACAAATTGGTTATAAATGAGACCCCGTTGATTGGCCGCTGCGTGCTCTGTGTTTTTAACCCCTGAGCTTTCTCTAGATGACAGTGCATGTTTTGTGTGTTCGACATCCTAATTCTGTGCTCTACTAGGTTCTTCCCAGTAGTTGGAGGAAGTACCGTGGCCAGCTGGCAGTGGCAATGGGAGGAAATAGTTTGGGGCATGCAGATTTTGTCCATCTACTTGGCACAGTGTATAGTAATGGTGGGTAGCCTAACCACGGCTGATCTGGTCAGGTTTTCAAATATCTTTCACATTCAGAACCAAGCCTTCTGTATGATGGGTACAGCATTGGCATGGAACGCTACCTCCTCCCACGAACTCGGAACTTCTCTCCTTTGGAGAGGGTGCCCTGAAGTGCCAAATGGAGCACCCACAGTAATTTTTCAGGCAACAAAGGTTTTAATTAACAAGGCACTGTGCTGCCCACAATGGAGGAAGAACAGTTAGAATGGTGACGTGTTGACACCATGTGCAAGGGATGTGATGGCTCTTCTGTAATACAATGTGATGTTTCCATTCAAGGGCATCACTGCAAAGCAGTGTTTGATATGTCAAACACTTCTCAGCAAAGACAGGGGAACTTTACTGTTCCTCCAATCAGCTCTGACTGAACAAGCTGAGGCTAATTTATGATGCAGCTCAGTAAATTATTAAGAACTACTCATAAAAACCATCATCTGGCCTTCCTGATAACTGCAATCCAAGCTACAGTCCCCAAGATCTCACCATTTGTGGTGACAGCTGGTTCCAAGCTATGTGTTTGTCCCTTGACAGCAGACACTTTTCATCATCTCACCGCAAGGTACAACAGAAAGGAAGTCAATATTAACTCCTGCACTGCTGGGTTCTGTTGAAAATCTATGCAACTATGTCGATATTTTATCATGAGTGTCTGTCTCTGTATCCATCCCTACATTTAACTAGATATTTTACCTATTTATCCGTCTGCACAGAGCGGGATTAAACGGAGTGGACTTGAACAGAGTGTTTTATTTGGGAATTTGGAAAGAGTGGGGATTTGGAGAAGAGGGGAAAGGAGTTGTTGCTTTTTGCCTACACTACTTGCGGTGCTTTGTGTTACAGGTAGATATTTAATTTCATTACCTTTAACTTAATCTAAATCAAGTAAGTAGTCAAGAAACTACACTGTAAACTAAGTTACCTAAATACAAATTTAATTCAATTTAATTAAATAAAACAAGGTCATATAGGGATGGCAGTGCAGGTGGTGTGCCGCAACTGCAGCATGTGGGAGTTTGTGGAGAGCATTGTGATCCCGGAACACCACGTTTGCAGTAAGTACCTGCATCTTGAGGAACTTCAGCTCAGAGTTTTTGAGCTGGAGTCTTAGGTGCAGACATTGAGGGGCATCAGGGATGGGGAGAGGCAGTCACACCCCTTATGTTAGGTAGTGGTACAGGTCTGGTTAGTGGTCAGGGACAGGAGGGTGTGACTGCAACTCAGGCAGGTAAAGGGACCCCAGGTGCAGTGCTGGAGGAGCCTCAGCCTTTGCCCTTGTCCAACAGGTATGAGGTTCTTGCTGCCTGTGTGGATGAGGGAAAAGCCTGCAGGGATGAGGGAAAAGCCTGCAGGATGGATGAGCAAGCTGACCATGGCATCATGGTGCAGGAGGCCATTCAAGTGGGGGAAGTGAAAGGGAATGTAGTTGTGGTAGGGGACAGTATAGCCAGGGGGATAGATACTGTTCTCTGCAGCCACGACCGAGAGTTCCAAAGGTTGTGTTGCCTGCCCGGTGCCAGGGTTAAAGACATCTCCTCGCGGCTGGAGAAGAACTTGGAGTGGGAGGGGGAGGATTCAGTTGTCATGGTCCACGTAGGAACCAATGAAATTGGTAGAACTAGGAATGAGGTTCTGCTGAGGGAGCTTGAGGAGCTAGGATCCAAATTAAAAAGCAGAACCTCAATGGTAATAATCTCTGGATTGTTACCTGAGCCACGCGCAAATTGGCATAGGGACAAACAGATTAGAGGTTTAAATGCGTGCCTCAAAGAGTGGTGTGGGAGGAAGGGGTTTCAGTTCATGGGGCACTGGCACCAGTACTGGGGTAAGAGGGAGCTATTCTGTTGGGACGTGCTCCACTTAAACCAGGCTGGGACCAGTGTCCTGGCAAAATGAATAACTAGGGCAGTAGACAGGGCTTCAAACTAATGAAGGAGAGGTGGGAGGATTCAGGAAAGAGTAAATTTAAAAGTAGCGATGGAAATGTTAAGGCTCTAGAGCAGAATAGAGTTTTGGGTAAAAATAATCAGAGTGGGCAGGAAGGGACAGAGAGTAACAAAGGTAATAAGGCATCAGGGAAAAATAGAAATAAGTCAAAGCTAAAGGCACTATATCTGAATGTGCGAAGCATTCAAAACAAAATAGATGAATTAATAGCGCAGATAGAAATTAACAGGTTTGATCTAATAGCCATGATGGAGACATGGTTGCAAAGTGGCCAAGGTTGGGAACTAAATATTCCAGGATACTGAACTTTTAGAAGAGATAGGCAAAATAGAAAAGGAGGAGGGGTAGCCCTGATAATAAAGGATGGGATGAAGACAGTAGAGAGAAAGGATCTTAGCTCCGGAAATCATGAAGTAGAATCAGTTTGGGTGGAGCTAAGAAACAGCAAGGGGCAGAAAACATTGGTGGGAGTTGTTTATAGGCCCCCAAACAGTAGTTGTAATGTAGGACAGAGTATAAATCAGAAAATTAGAGGCGCATGTAACAAGGGTAATACAATAATCATGGGGGACTTTTATCTACATATAGACTGGGCAAACCAAATTTGCAGCAATAGTGTGGAGGACGAATTCATGGAATTTATGCAAGATAGTTTTCTAGATCAGTATGTTGAGGAACCAACTAGGGAACAGGCTATTTTAGCTCTAGTATTGTGCAATGAGAAAGGGTTAATTAATAAACTTGTAGTAAAGGGGCCTTTAGGGAAGAGTGACCATAATATGATAGAATTTTATATTGAGTTTGAAAGTGATTTTGTTAAATCCAAAACTAGGGTCTTAAATCTAAGCAAAGCAAACTACGTAGGTATGAGGGGTGGGTTAGCTATGGTAGATTGGGAAACTATATTAAAAGGTATGATCGTAGAGAAGCAATGGCTAGCATTTAAAGAATTAATACATAATTTACAACAAATATACATTCCTTTAAGGCACAAAAACCCCACAGGAAAAGTGGTCCAACCGTGGCTAAGAAGAGAAGTTAAAGATAGTGTTAGATCAAAGGAAGAGGCTTATAATATTGCCAAAAAGAATTGTAAGCCTGAGGATTGGGAGGATTTTAGAATTCAGCAAAGGAAGACCAAGAAATTGATAAAGAAAGGGAAAATAGAATATGAGAGTAAACTAACGAGAGACATAAAAACAGACTGTAAAATCTTCTATAGGTATGTAAAAAGGAAAAGATTAGCAAAAGTAAATGTGTGTCCCTTACAGGCTGAGACAGGAGAAATTAGAATGGGGAATGAGGAAATGGCGGAGAAATTGAACAAATACTTTAGCTGGAATTTTGCCGGCGCTCAGAGGGCGGGTTTGGAGGCGGGTCCGTTGTCAAAATAGCAAAGATTGACAGCAGGTAGGAAACCCAGTGTCAACCCGCCTCCAAGCGAGTCTCCCAGGTGTTGGGTCTGTCAGTGGAGAACTGACCCGACACCAAGCAGCGGGGGAGACAATTTAACTCTTTTTAAATGGCTTGTTAAAAGCCAATTTAATGGTATTTTGAGGCTTCCTTGCAATTTTACGTGCTCCCCCACTGCTCGGGGAACACATCAGCTCACCCTGGCATGAGTTAAGTCTGCTCTGATGTTTCTGATAAGCTGACAGCTGCAGAGGTGGTATAAAGGATGCCATGTTGTAGATGGTCACTTTCAGAGCGCAGAAACTGTTGGTTACTTCATTTGTCATACGTATAGAGATTTCTTTAGCTTGCAAGTGTTTAGAGGCAACTGTATGTCCAGCGCCACCTCAGTGGAACAACCTTTCTCACCAGTGACAGATCGCTTCTGTCATCTAATCTGCAGCTGCCATCTATTGCTACAACATCGGAGCCCTTGATAAAATCAGACCCTGGTCCTCTGAATCCTTCCACGATCAGCCCCAGCACCAACATCACCAGGCACACCAACATCATCACCAATCATCTCCGCCATCACCTAATGCTGCACAGGACACAGGGCATCAGCCCCTGACAGCATTGCTGCCTGGGAAGCCAGTGATGACATCACCATGGCCAGATTTACTTCACTTGATGCTGTTAATCCTGGCTGCCACATGATGCGCCAGGTTGACACCATCCCACACCAGCACCATGAAGCATCCCTTTAATGTCCAAGCCATTGCATGCACACTCATCACTATAGCGGGGGTGGGGGGGGAAGTTATGTCTCAACATTCACTGGAACTCAGTAAGACACTTCTCAAGGTGCGCACAGATCTGTCCAAGAAGGGGCAGTGTTGGAAAAATAGATTTCACTGTATGACAACACATTACCAGAAACTTCACATGGACATTGGCTAAACCTCTCAAGTGCTTACCCTTGTGTGTTGTTAGTTCATATGCTTGCAGTAGGATGAGGGTGAGTGTGAGGGGTGGCTAGTGAGATGGGGAAGAGATAAAGTAGATAGAGAGGGATGGGTGGAGGTGCAAGGTAAGTTGGTGTGAGTAAGGATGTGCAGGAGAAGGGTATGGAAGGCAAAGTGATGGGGATGTGTTGAGTGGCGCAGCAGGGTGAGTTTGAGTGTGGCTTTGCAGTAACGTTTTGTGATCCACTGAGATCATTGAAAGGTTGGCACCACTGCAGCCTGGGACCCCTGACGACATCATAAGCATATGGAGGGAGTCATTGGAGAGTCTGGGTGCAAGCGTCCACCTTTGTGCAGTGCTTGTCAGTGTTTGCAGGACCTCAATGCTGTCAAACACTGACAGAACAACTGTCAAACTCAATGTGGCCGTGGTCACTTTAAGGAAACCGGTTGATGACGCGTTATCAAATGACGTCATCAGACCCGCTTCCTGTTAATTGGCTCGGAAGCCCGCAGGGCGGGTTTAACGAGGTCAATCAAGGGAAATTCTCTTTGACAGAGCTACAGCCAGGTTCGTGACTGGAACCTGGAAACCAGCTCTCCCGCCACCATCCCGACACCACTGAGAAAATCACGGCCTTTCTGCCTGTGTCTGAGTGGGCAAGAACATGGCAACTGGAATAAAATGTGGAGAAATGTGAAGTTATCCACTTTGGTAGGAAAAATAGGAAAGCAGAATATTTTTTAAATGGTGAGAGATTGGGAAATGTTGGTTTTCAGAAGGACCTGGGTGTCCTTGTACATGAATCGCTGAAAGTTAACATGCAGGTACAGCAAGCAATTAGGAAAGTAAATGGTATGTTGGCCTTTATTACAAGAGGATTTAAGTATAAGAGTAAAGACGTCTTACTGCAATTATGTAGGGCCCTGGTGAGACCACACCTGGAGTATTGTGTACAGTTTTGGTCTCCTTACCTAAGGAAGGATATACTTGCCATAGAGGGAGTGCAACGAAGGTTCACCAGACTGGTTCCTGGGATGGGGGGGATTGTCCTATGAGGACAGATTGAGTAGACTAGACCTATATTCTCTAGAGTTTAGAAGAATGAGAGGTGATCTCATTGAAACACACAAAATTCCTTTGGGGCTTGACAGGGTAGGCGCAGGGAGGACGTTTCCCCTGGCTGGGGAGTCTAGAACCAGGGGTCACAGTCTCAGAATAAGGGGTCGGCCATTTAGGACTGAGATGAGGAGAAATTTCTTCACTCAGAGGGTGGTGCATCTTTGGAATTCTCTACCCCAGAGGGCTGTGGAGGCTCTGTCGTTGAGTATATTGAAGACAGAGATCGATAGATTTTTGAATATTAATGGAATCGAGGGATATGGGGATAGTGCAGGAAAGTGGAGATGAGGTAAAAGACTAGCCATGCTGGAAATAAAAACAGAAAATGCTAGAAATACTCAACAGGTCAGGCAGCATTTGTGGAGAGCAAAATAGAGTTAACGTTTCAGGTCGATGACCTTTCATTAGAAATGTCTAACCCAACACCCCCTCCCTTCCCACTGCACCTTCACGTGCAAGCGCAGGAGATGCAACACCTGCCCTTTTACCTTCTCCTTTCCCACCGTCCATGGTCCCAAACAATCCTTCCAGGTGAAACAGCAATTTACTTGTACTTCTTGCAATTTAGTATACTGTATTCGCTGCTCACAATGTGGTCTCCTCTGCATTGGGGAGACCAAACGCAGATTGGGTGACTGCTTTGCGGAACACCTCCGTTCAGTCCGTAAGGGGGACCCCGAGCTTCCGGTCGCCTGACACTTTAATTCTCCGCCCACTCCCACTCTGACCTCTCCGTCCTCGGCCTCTTACACTGTTCCAACAAAGTTCAATGTAAGCTCGAGGAACAGCACCTCATCTTTCGATTAGGCACTTTACAACCTTCTGGACTCAACATTGAGTTCAGCAATTTAGACCATAACCTCTGCCCCCATTTTTTCCAGACAGCAGCTGTTGATGATTCTACTATTCACATTTACACCTCTTCTAGACCCATCTTTTGTTTCTTTACTTGTCCCATTACCATCTCCTTTTGCTTTGTACAATCATACCTTTTGTCATTTAATCTCTCCTGCCTTCTATCCTATCACAGACCTTCCCTTTTGTTCTTTCCTCCCCTCCCGCCTTTCCCTGCCTCTGCACTTGCCTAAAACCTGTAGGGGGAAAAATTTGGTTGCTTTGCACCTTGGTTCTAGACTCCCCAGCCAGGGGAAACACCCTCCCGGCACCTACCCTGTCAAGCCCCAAAAGAATTTTGTATGTTTCAATGAGATCACCTCTCATTCTTCTAAACTCTAGTGAATATAGGTCTAGTCTACTCAATCTCTCCACATCGGACAATCCCCAAGGGGGCGCTAACGGGGTGCAAAGCAACTAGCGCCCAGGCGTGGCGCTGCTAACACCTCCCACAAACTTTAGCGGGAGGTTAACGGCAATGGTAGCGCCCCGCAGACCTGCGCCTCCAGCGATGACGTCATTGCCGTGCGCAACGCACCACTCACGCCCCGGCCGCAATCTTGGCTTGCGCCCCCTGACCTACCACTGAACGCTATATCCAACAGGCGTTTTTGCGACCGGGGAGACAATAATTAAAGGACAGGTGCTGGACGGCCATTATTTTTGGGCCGCCTGCCAGCACCTGCCGCCTCTGGCTTTCTCCAGCGGGGTGCCGGCCGCGATCTACTCCCCGGTGGTCCAGCAGGGCCCCGGTGCGTGCTGCGCTCGGCCCCTCCCCTTTAATCAGGAGAGGGAGGCCTGTAGTACCATGGCGCTCGGTGCCGACGCGCATGGCGCTTGGTGCTGTACGCAGCACCGCGATATTCAATGGGAGCACCCCAAGAGGGAGGGGGAGCGCTTCCAGTAGCGCCCCGCCTCCTGCTTGGGGTGCTACCATTGAATTTCGGATGTGGGGGCACTAACTTTTTCGGGGCGCTAAACGTAGTGCCCCGGTGAAGTTATCGCCCCAAAGGGGGAATGAGCCAAATTTCCCCCCGTAATATCTCTAACTTTTTCCAGTTCTGACGAAACATCATCGACCTGAAACATTAACTCTGTTTCTCTCTTCACTGATGCTGCCTGACCTGCTGAATATTTCCAGCATTTTCTGTTTTTATTTATGCTGCTATCTAACCATATGTATCTATCTATATAACTATGTAGATATTTTACCATGCCTGTCATCTCTCTATCTTTCTCTATAACCATAGCTATCTAATGTCTCTCTCTCTCTCTCTTTATATATATATATATCTATATATATATATATATATCCTGCATCCATACACTTTCAGAATTAATGATGTGTTTGTGTTCACAACAGTACTCAAATAAATGGCTATTATAATAGGAGTAGATTATGCAAATGCAATTTATTTTGTGGTGAAGATATAAAGCATTTATTTGTTTGTCGTAAACTAAAAAATGTAAATGGTACATTATGCTTCACTGACCTTAATATGTTCTGGAGTGGTGTATTTATTTTAATATAAACTTGTTTCGTTGAAGAAACAAGCAATTGCTCCCTCACCTCAATAAATATAAATCTCAATTTAAAAAAAACTCGTAAAGCAGTCAAAGCCTTAAAAATTTGTTAAAACTGAGCACTAAGCTCATAAAGCAGCTTGTAAAACAATTCAAATCTGTATATTTAAGTATTCGACAAGTGCATATTTGATAGAAGGTAAAACCTTCCTCCGTGTATACAGCTGCAATCATCAAACCACCTTCCTGGGGATTTTCATGGGGCCAATGGGAAAAAGCATGTTTGCTGGCACAGTTTGTAAAACCCCTAAGTATTTTAGGTATTATAAGGTATCCCTCCCATACCTCATCTAGTTCTCCTTTTTAAAGACATATGTTTACAACTGCAACTTAATATAGCACCCTTAACATTGCAAAACGTGCTAAAGCAGTTCACAGTTGGAGTCAGATTTGAGCAGGAATACTAGGGAAAGTGGCTGAAGAAGGCATCTGAGCTGGAGAGAGATGTAGCAAGAGGGAGAGGTTTAGTTACAGAGCTCTAGAGCAGGGGGGCAAGATGTGTGAAACTCTGCCACTAATGTAAAATGGAGCAAGGTGAGAATGTTCAGCAGACCAACAACAACAACTTGCATTTATATAGAGCCTTTAACATAGCAAAACGTCCCAAGGCGCTTCACAAGTGCGATATCCATCAAAATTTGACACAGAGCCATATAAGGAGATATTAGGACAGATGACCAAAAGCTTGGTCAAAGAGGTAGGTTTCAAGGAGCATCTTAAAGGAGGAGAGAGAGGTAGAGAGGCAGAGGGGTTTAGAGAAGGACTTTCAGAACTTAGGGCCAAGGCAGCTGAAAGCACGATCGCCAGTGGTGGAGCGATTAACATCAGCGATGTGCAAGATGCCAGAATTGGAGGAGTGCAGAGATCTCGAAGGCTTGTAGTGCTGGAGGAGGTTACAGAGATAGAGAGGGGCGAGGCTATGGAAGGATTTGTAAACAAGGATGAGAATTTTAAAATGGAGGCGTTCCCAGACCGGGAGTTAGTGTCGGTCAGCGAGCACAGGGGTGATGGGTGAACGGGACTTGGTGCGAGTTAGGTCACGGGCAGCAGAGTTTTGGATGACCTCAAGTTTATGACCAACACTGGAATGGTGGAGATTGTGAGCTGTAGGGCTGGAGGTGGTGGCTGAGGTAGGGTGAAATGAGGCCATGGAATGACACATAGACAATCTGTCTGTCTGTCTCTCTCTCTCCAATGATGCCAACCACCTTTTTCCCCCTATATTGAATGAACTAAACATGAACACCTTTCAGAAGCTGAATTAACCGAGTTCCATATGCCAGCATGTCCTTTTTTTAATGTTTTTTCCCGATGGGTTACCTCTTAGCAAAGTGTTTCATTTCATATCCTCTTTGTCTTTAATAATCCTGGCTTCCTCTTAGTGCCCTTGCTATCTCCATACCTTTCCTTATAGTTTCTATGTCCCTCATCACACGACATAATGCAATGGCCAGGATCTCTAATGCTATTATCTGGGCTATCACCAATCCCATCAAAAATAATCTAACACATGGGTGGAACTCCACACCATTCATGATTTCCCAGTTTCTTAATTGCCTGTTAGATTTGTTTATTATCTTGCAGCATATGTGAGGTTCTCATTCTGTCGATTATAGATTCAAACTGAGGGATAGAGAAGGTATATAATGTCCATTGTGTGAGATTGCTCGAATCGTCTCATTCTCCAAAACCTCCTCACTTAGAGGTGGGTCACATTATGATGGTGTGCTGGCACCAATGTTTTATCTCCAATTTGTTTTTTTCCTACCTCTTCACTCCACACTGAGCTAGCTCTGATCCTTTCCTAATGGTTCCCATCTTACTCTGGATGTGGCTCCCATGACTCTGCTCAGTTGCCGACAGATCCTTTCAATATTTATAGCATTATTCTGTTTGTGGGACCTTGCTGTGGACACATTGGCAGCCGCGTTTCCTACATTACAACAGTGACTACACTTCAAAAGTACTTCACTGGCTGTAAAGCACTTTTGGACGTTCTGAGGTCATGAATGGTGCTATAGAAATGCAAGTCTTTCTTTATTTACAGCTCATGAACCTTACAGCAACTTCATGACAGGTGCTCAGTGGATGAGAACGACAGAAACCTGTGAAATTACATTGCACAGGTGCCCCTGGGAGAAATATGCTGATAAGAAATGCCTTTTTATTGTAAGGTTAATAGTTTAGGTCCTAAGTTGCACTTAAATAAAGAATGATTAAATTAACAATACGGTGCCCCTTTCTCTTGCACTGTGTAGATCAAACAAGGGTAAGGAAAGTGAATAATACCTGTACCAAATGTCGCTGAAGAAACCAGCAGAGGGGTCTCTGTCTGATAATTGATTCAGAGGGTGATAAGGCTCCAAGCCTCACTGGTTTATCTCTGAGATTCTGCCTACAGGTTAACTCCATTTATTTTTTTGACCACAGGCCTGCTAATTGGATGACTCGGGCCCAACCTGGACAGGCTAGTTCACTGCTGCAGAAACAGCCTCAGTCCAGTCGATGAGTCATGGTCATTTGTGTGGAATGGATTCAGACAGTGAGTCGGGTTCTTTTGGTGTGTGGGCATCTCTAGAACAGCTTTTATAAACACGAGAAATGTCACACTGCCCTGGCAATGTCATCTCATTGTTGAGGCTCCCCATCTGTTGGTCCCGTTGACCGTGTAGCCTGGATTTTCCGATTGGGTGTGAGTCTGCCTGGTGGAGTGTGAATTACTCCAGACCAATGGCCCCATCTGCTTTTACAGGCTCAGTGCTCATTAAAATAGTGTGGAAGAGCTCCAAGCATTAGAAACATCTCTGCTTGGGTGCATGCTCGTTGGGGTGTTGGGAAATAGCGTTCTGCTGCAGGATTTAAAGACCTGCCGTAGCTTAAAGGGCCATGCGCCATCATAAAATTGGTGTTTGTTGCTCCCAAAAAAGTTATTTACCTCAAAATGTCCCTGAGGTTAGCTGCAGGACAGAGACCCCCCCCCCGAACCCAACGCCGATTCTCAGATGCAGTGCTGCAAATGCAGCTACAGGTGGAGAGGCGAAGGAGGGAGGCCCCATTTGCAACAAAGTGATGCAGGCGCTTGAGAAGAGCTGACCAGGGCAGTGGAAGGAGCTGGCCAGGTCAGAGAATTCCAACTGCAACACCCACGCACGGCAGCTCAGTACCAGAAAAAAGCTTAATGACCTGACAAGCTCAGACAAGGAAAGACGAACCAGCCATACCTTCAAAGCCCGTCTGCCACTCACGACGACTTCACCTCACACTCTGTTAACATATTGGTATTGCTTCCCATCGATACCCAAGAGGGAGCACGGTGTACTATCCCTCACATCCATAAATGCCATCACCTCACTGCCTTGCATAGTACATGGATGGATCTCATTATCATGGTGCTTGGCTTGTGTCCTGGGAACCTGCAGAGGTATCATCAGACATGCCTGCAGTGGATCGCCTTGATCCTCCTGAAGCCACTCTGGGACTTGCCTCTCTGGGTTAAAGATTCTGGCAGAGTGAAGCATCTTAAAATAGAGGCATTATGGCAACTCCCAAGTCAACAGAAATAAAAGTCAGGAGAGATGTGAAATGGGCTGGGGATTCGCTATCACCCATTATACACTCTCGCACAAAGTCAAAATGACCTCCAGCAAGTTTCTAAAGTCTATGAACCGTGATTGCCTTATTGCAAATCCTATTTGAAATGAGTTTGGTCAATTTCATCCCAACGCAAAACTGGCTCCAATTTAACACTGAAGGTGATACTTTCTTTTTTCTACAATCATATTAAACACATTTTCACTCGGAGTGATTTTGTGCCATCTGATTTCATCAGCTGAGAGTAGGGAAAGCCAGCCAATCATAATCGTGATCGTTGAACACTTTCACAAGCAGCCAGCGAGACACTTGACTAATATAAATGCTGAAATCTTCACACATCCAGCTGTGGGGTATTTTTGAATAGACCCAGTAATAAGACTGTGAAGCCTATTTCACTGACTAGGCCTGGCAGCTGCATAATGGGGAAAAGGAATGACATTTTTGGTCTGGGAAAGAGGCCCAAAAGCATCCTCCAGAGAAAGAAGAACTTGCATTTATATAGCGCCTTTCACGACCTTGGGTCGTCCCAAAGTGCTTTACAGCCAATGAAGGGTTTTTGAAGTGTAGTCACTGCTGTAATGTAGGGAAACATGGCAGACAACTTAAGCACAGCAAGCTCCCACAAACATAATGGCCAAATAATCTGTTTTAGTGATATTGCTTGAGGGATAAATATTGGCCAGGACACCGGGGATAACTCCCCTGCTCTTCTTCGAATAGTGTCATGGAATCTTTTACGTCCACCTGAGAGGGCAGACGGGGCCTCGGTTTAACGTCTCATCTGAAAGACGGCACCTCCGACAGTGCAGCGCTCCCTTAGCACTAGCGGTTGTGGGATCCACCTGGAGATCCAGAACTGGATCATGGCATGGAACCCTGAGCATTTGGGATGCTAAATATTCTTTTGAATATTTAAAGTGCCCCATCTCCTCTGCTTTGTAAGGGGCAACTACAACACCTCCCCCACCAGGCCTGGGCACCTGTGTCAGGCTTTCTGACGTACTTCATACAGCGGGTATCATAGATGGTGTTGCTAGTGACATTGGTGACCCACCAGTTTCAGGCAATGTAGAGAAGCTGCCCGACCCCAGAGAGTTTTTGAAGTCAGAGATCGAGGTTCCAGACTGTACAATCTTGCGTAACTGCTGAAATCATTGGACTGTGGATTTTCCATGCCATCATCTCCGTGAGGTGTGCATTCAAAGGATTGTTTTTGCCTCGCCCCTCCCAATCTCTGTAATCTTCTCCAGCCCTAGAATCCTCTGAAATCTCTGTGTTCCTCCAAATTTGGTCTCTTGAGCATCCCCCATTCCCTTTACCCCACCATTGGCGGCCGTGCCTTCAGCTGCCGAGGCCCTAAGCTCTGGAATTCCCTCCCTAATCCTCTCCGTCTCTCTACCTCTCTCTCCTCCTTTATGATGCTCCTTAAAACCTACCTCTTTGACCAAGCTTTTGGACATGAGTCCTAATATCTCCTTATGTGGTTCAGTGTCAATTTTTGTCTTATTATGCTCCTGCAAAGCCCCTTGGGACATTGTATTACGTTAAAGGCGCTATATAAATGCAACTTGTTGTTGTTGCTTTTGAAGTGCTTACTGCCCTTCTTATTGGTGCACATGTACACAAGCTGTGCAATGTTATGCCTTATTTGTGCCTGGAAATGAATAGCATGCTGATTCCAGCAACAAACATTCATATAGATAAAATACTTTGCAGGTTTGGATATCACATCTATTTCAAAAATTCAGCGTCGTCCTCTCTGCCCCATATTGATTTAATTTAAATATCAAAAACATAAGAAATAGGAGCAGGAGTAGGCCATTCAGCCCCTCGAGCCTGCTCTGCCATTCAATAAGATCATGGCTGAACCTCAACCTCATCTCCACTTTCCTGCACTATCCCCGTATCCCATAGAGTTCAAAAATCTAGCGATCTCTGCCTTGAATATACTCAACAACTGAGGCTCCACAGCCCTCTGGGTAGAGATGTCCAAAGATTCACCACCCTCTGAGTGAAGAAATTTCTCCTCATCTCAGTACTAATTTGCCAACCCCTTATCTTAAGACTACACCTCCTAGTTCTAGACTCTCAAGCCAGGGGAACCAGCCTCTCAGCATCTACCCTGTCAATCCCCCTCAAAGTCTTATGTCCTAAAAATTCGAGTGAGCCACGAAAGCTGCCGGTGCCACCGCAGCCACGGGTTAACAGCCACCGAAAATGGTGGCACCAGTAGGACTGAAACATTTGCGCTGGGGACTGCTGATTAGTAGCTCAACGCTAAACTCATGGTGTAACGCCCTCCTGGTGGCGTTAGTCCCGGCATCAGTCCCAAATGTGCCGTCCAGAAGCGATGTTGCATCTTCCAACAGCCTCTGGAAGCGAGGCTGTGATTTCGCTAGGCATTGTGGGATATTAAAAGGGCAATGTATTGTTGTTTGCTTAAAAGGGCAATGCCTTCTGAACTGATAAAATGAAGTTAAAAAATGCAGTTTTCAGCCCTTACAACTCTACTGCCTTTAAAAAAAATTAACATTTGAAAAAAAAAATCCTCAGCTCTTAAAGCTAAATTCCTTTTCGCACCTCAAAAAATGAGAAAAGTGCTTCAGCACTAACACAAATGCCAGGCAAGGGGCACCCAGGGTCTGATAAGCAGCACTCCAGCTTTGTGCAGGGGGTCAACACTGCAGGAGAGGCCCTCTACCCACAGGGGCCAAGAGGCCCTCCAGAAAGAATGATATGGGAGTACATCACAGAGGCTGTCAGTGCCAGCAGTGTCGCCCCCACCACCTGGCTCCAGGTGTCAAGGTCAGTGAATGCATCTTCAAAAGCCGTCTCCTACCAACTGCACCACTAGCCTCACACACTGCTTAATGCACACACCCCAATCACTCACCTACCAACAATGTGCGCCAATCACGAGGCACATCTCCCATTCCTAGCCTCACTGCACCCCCTTGGAGGAGACGGTGCTGGCCATTCTTGGCAGGGGCATGGCTGAGCCCTTGGCCAGCGGTGGGGCAGAAAGGATACAAGATGCTGGTATCCTCATACGTTATCCTCCTTCTGGCATGCACCTCTTGCTTTCCCGCCCTCCCCTCACCACAAATCCACCCCTGTGCCTTCCTCATTTCACACACCCAAGAAATGCAGTCTGCTCAGTCAATGGCTGACCAAGAAGAGGGAGAGGAGAGTGAAGAAGAAGAAGAAACACCGTCACTTGATTTGACACTCCCAGCCACCGGCTCCTCATGGTCGACCAGCAAGGCCATTTGTAGTGTCCCCCACTGAAAGTCAGCAGCCTTCCACCAGCCTGGCTCCAGCCACTGGGGTAGCACTGCATGACATACAAAAGACAGTCACTAAGGGAATGCAAAAGGGCGATGAGTTGATTTCTTGATGTCACATTGGATGGATAGATGTATAAAGTTGGATTGGAAAGTTTGTTTTGTAGTGGCTTTTATTTCAGCATTGCAGCCGAGAGGACGCTGTGCTGGTCAGTAACAGAGGGTAGGTAAGATGTGGGACTAATGTGGAAAGGGGAATTGGGGTTGTGGTCACTGGGACCGCAGGCGGATGATTCCATCCTGGATATCCCGGCCAGAAAGGGGCTGTCTAGGTTCCATCCTTCCTTTAGCATCTTCCTCTTCTGCGCCTTCCTCTTCCCTCTGTGAGCGGATACTCTAAATCTGAAATAAAACCATGAAATGCTGGAAATATTCAGCAGGTCAGGCAGCATCTCGACTTGAGACGTGAACTCTCCACGAATGTTGCCTGACCTATTGAGTATTTGCAGCAATTTCTGTCTTCTCAGGGGCCTTCCTTTACCATCGGAGGTCTTGCAAGCATCCAGCAGCACTCAATGCACACTTAAAAAAACTTTTAACATGTATTGCACCAAGCCACTACTTCAACAAAATAAAAAAAATCCAGTCCAAAAGCTTAAATGCAAACTTACCTGAAAGCTGCCTGTGTCCCTTTAAGAGGTGCTGACAGCCTCTGTCAGTCTGCTGAACGCTGGGTTTTCAGAGCGAGCTTAGGATTCAGCGCTGAACTCAGCGCTAAGGTCCAAGTTCACCAAGGTGACTATTATGTCGGCGTGACATCATCCTCTCCCTAATTTAAATTTCCACGGCCATCGCTTTTACAAGTAGCGCTGCCGGCCCTCGGAATATGGCGGTCACCGTGGGACCTGCCACCAGCTGCCATTTCTTTGCAAATTTTTGCCGGTAACAGGTGACGTAAAACACCCGAATTTTTAACCCTATATATTTCAATGTGATCATCTCTCATTCTTCTAAACTCCAGAGAGTATAGGCCCATTCTACTCAATCTCTCCTCATAGGACAACCCTCATCCCAGGAATCAATCTCGTGAACTTTTGTTGCACTCCCTCTAAGGCAAGTATATCCTTCCTTGGGCACGGAGACCAAAACTGTGCACAGTACTCCAGGTGTGGTCTCACCAAAGCCCTGTATAGTTGCCTTACTCTTGTACTCTAACCCTCTTGCAATAATGGCCAACATACCATTTGCCTTCCTCAAGAAAGTGGAAACAGAACAATCACAGGTACCGGAACTTTAGGAGTTTTAAAAGATATGAATAAATCTCATATAATCGTACAGCACAGAAGGAGGCCATTCGGCCCACTATGCCTGTGCCGGCTCTATGAAAGAGCTCTCTAATTAGTCCCACTCCCCTGCTCTTTCTCCATAGCCCGGTAAATTTCTCCTGTTCAAGTATTTATCCTATTCTCTTTTGAATCTGCTTCCACCACCATTGGGCAATAAATGCTGGCCTTGCCAGCGACGCCCACATCCCATAAACGAATAAAAAATTTCAAACACTGTATTCCAGATCATCACAACTCGCTGTGCAAAAAAATATTCTTATTACCCCTCTGTTTTTTTTGCCAATGATCTTAAATCTGTGTCCTCTGGTCACCGACCCTCCTGCCACTGGAAACGGTTTCTCCTTATTTACTCTATTAAAACCCCTCAAAATTTGAACACGTCTATTAAATCTTCCTCAAACTTCTCTGCTCTAAGGCGAACAACCCCAGCTTCTCCAGTCTATCCACGTAACTGAAGTCCCTCATCCCTGGTATCATTCTAATAAATCTCTTCTGCACCCTCTCTGAGGCCGAGACATCCTTCCTAAAGTGTGGTGCCCAGAATTGAACACAATGCTCCAGCTGAGGTGGAACCAGTGTTTTATAAAGGTTTAGCACAGCCTACCCAAAGATCGGGAAAGATTTTGGGGCACCAAAAGGCCCTTGATTGCTTCTGTTTACCATAACCTCCTTGCTTTTGTACTCTGTGCCTCTCTTTATTCAAATTTCAAATAAAGCTGTTGGACTATAACCTGGTGTTGTGCGACTTCTCACATTTCTCTTTATAAAGCCCAGGATTCCGTATGTTTTTTTTTAACAGCTTTATCAGCTTGTCCTGCCACCTTCAAAGGTGAGGAACAACATTTAAAAGGTTAAGGCCAGCTTCCTTCAATTGCTGAAATTGCGTGTCGAGTTATCTTTCCAGATCTATGCAGAAATTCGGAAGAGGAGACAAAGATAGTGTATCAGCCATACATGAAACGATCTCTTGTACTCTAAATCATTTTAATGATGCCTTTGTTGCATTACGTCAGGGGCACAGATAGTTGGATCTTTTCCAAACCAGCCCTGTAGGTCCCAATGTTGCACTGGCTGTGAAAGGCACTGCGGCAATAAGGGCAATCCATAAACCAAATTGCAGAATTGTCCTGCCCTTTTAACAGACAGACAGCCTGCTCCTCCACTGCCGTGATCGGTCCAGAGATATGACCATCAATCCCAGTGACGACTCTTTCCACTTTAAAGCACTGACATTCCTGTAATTTAATAGCTGCAGTTATTGTGCAAAGTACTTTGGCTAAAACAGCTTCATCGCCGTTATCTGGACAAATAGAACACAGAAGGGGGAAAATTTGGTGGCGGCCATTTTGGGGCGCTAATGTCACCAGGGTGCTAATTTTAGCGCCCCGAAAAAGTTAGCGCCCCTCCGCCGTAACTTCAGTAGTAGCGCCCCAAGCAGGAGGTGGGGCACTACTGCAACCACTCTACCTCCTGCTCGGGGCGCTACTAATGAATTTCACAGCGCTATGTGCCGCCGCGTCATTGCAGGCCTCCTCCCCTGATTAAAGGGGCCCTGCTGGACCACTGGGGAGCGGGGTGCCGTGAAAACAACCCGGCACTCAAGAGGAGTGCCGGGCTGAGCGATTGCAGCCGGCACCCTGCATAAAAAAGTGAAAAGGGGGCAGGTGCTGGCAGTCGGTCAAAAACAAAAATGGCCGCCTGACACCTGCCCTTTAAGTAGCGCCACCGCCGCTGCAATAACACCCCCTGATCCTGTCGCACATGTTGTCCGGTGATGGGTCTGGAGACGCAAGAGAAGTTTGCGGCTGGGGCGCAAGCGGCAGGCGTTAGCGGCGCCATGCCCGGGCGCTAGGGGGCGCTAACGAGAGGCACAAACCAACCTAATTTTTCCCCCAGAGTCTGTAGTCGACAATGGATACACAGGATGTGGGAGGTGGTAACATTTCCACCCAGTTTGTTTTGCCAGAAAAGAAATTGGAAATTGTGCTGAAGGGGGCCTTTTGACTCATTTCCATCGGTACCATTCAGAGGGCAGACCATTTACAGACATGTGAAATTGACAGGCAGTATAAGACCAGCTGGTCCATCAAGCCTGCCCCACACCACGATGGTTGGACCATCATGGCTAAGCACGTCATCCCTCACCCCCATCTGCCACCCCCCTCCGCAGCCATGTCATCTCCTGGGAGAGGCAAAAAAACAGGGAAGAAACCCAGGGCCAATAAGGGGAAAAAATACTCTGGAAATTCCTTCTACACAGTACTGAAATCCACTGAGGTGGCCGCTTATTAGGACATCGGTCTGATCAGGAGTCAGCCATAGCTAAGACCTTCCCCTCCATGTAGAACTTAGCCCTTCTTGGAGTCGGGTTAAAGACTGCACTGCTTGAAGGTAAAACTACGTTTACAACATACTATACACCATTTTGTTCTTCTGCTTCAAGTACTTACATGGCACCAAAATAAAACAGTCCTATATATATTGCTGACTTCTAACCATTTTTCTAATGCAAACCTGGTCAGTACTGGGATATCCCTGAATTACTGGTGTGGCCCTGTACATGAGACATTGCTAAAAGGGCCCCGATATTTCCGGGGAGGTGGGGGAGGAGCGTGGTAAAACGGGAAAAGCCTGGCAAGGCCGGAGGTGTGGAGGAGGTGCTGTCGATCCGAATGGCAGGACCTCATTTAAATAATCTGCTGCAGACTCCCGCCCGACTGCAGCCCTGATCGATGACGGTCTCTAACAAGATACAAAACCTCCCATCAGGAAACGCTTCACTACCGCCATCGGATAGGTTGCATTTTTAGCGTAGGGAAGATCACATGACCATAAAATTGTTCTGTGCATGAACCTTCCCGCCCGCTTTTCCTCTATGTGTGCAAGTAATCCAGTACACCCATGTGCATTAAGAGGAATGCTGCTTAAAATGCCCTTAACTAGTTTCAGGCATGGTGGAGAATGGCTCCAAGAGCTTCTGTCTTTGCACCTAGGAAACTGGCCCAGGCCAAGACCACACCATCCAGTCGCTACACTTAGTAACTGCACGGCTTCAAGGAGAAGACATCCTCCAGTTGTCCACACACGGAAAGAGCACTTTCAAAATGTGCTTGTGAAAATTTTGGTTTATGAAAAATAATGGATATGTATTTACAACATGATAGGATCCAAAGCACAAGATCCATAGGATTTAAAGAGAGCCACAATAATCTGCAAGCTCTTCAAATGTTCCTACAAAGTGTGAGAGCAAGTTGATTGAGCAGGCGGAATGGATTGACTGGTCAGAGCAGAGATCGGTTGGCAGCAGTGGTTCAAGCGGTAGATGTTTTAATCTTAGGAGGATTCAGGAGCAGGCAGGGGCAATGGCGGTAGCAGTTCAAATGGGTGGGAGCAAAAGTCCGATTTACTGGGAGCAGCAGCAGGCAATGTTAAGTAGAAGACGTTTTAGGTTGTTGGAATGACATTTGATGTTATTTAAAAGACATTTTAAGGCTGTAAGAAGCTTGTAAGTACATTTTTTAGATCAGAGCCCCGGCTGCACTGAAATGGAAGGTCAAATGATAGCCATGGTTTGTGTTTCCAGCCTTCAGAGCCAAGGAGCTCAGAGAAGGCTATTGTGGGAAACATTGCGGATCAAGGAGCAGAAGGATAGGAGAGGACAGCTCATGGCCGGAACTTTAATGGCGCTCAGAGTGCAGGTTTGGAGGTGAGTCCGCTGTCAAAATCAAAAAGATTGACAGCGGGTCAGTATCCCGCTGTCAACCCGCCTCCATGTCAGTTTCCCAAGTGTTGGGCCAATTTAGATAGTTAACAGATTGTTAATAGGTAGTTAAGCAGGATTTTCCCATGTACTTACCATTTTACCAGCTTTTCCACGCGTTTCCCGGAGCGTGGGGATCACGTCAGGTAAGTGGGTCGGGTGTTGTGTCAGCATGGAATGATTTACTAACCTGACAGCTGCAAATGATCTATGAAAGCTCCCATTTCATAGATCTTCACTTTCCAAGCTCAGAAGCTGTTGCTTACTGCATTTGGAAGACAGATTGAGCTTTACGCCGCTGGAGTAAACTCTCTATCCAGTGTCACCTCATTGGAACAACCTCTCTCACCACTGACAGATCGCTTCTGTCATCTCACCCTCACCTGCCATCTATTCCATTGGCATCGGTGCCCTTGAAAAAAATCTCATCTTGGTCCTCAGAATCCCAACACAAGCAGCCCCAACACCAGCATCACCGGGCACACCAGCAGCACCAACATCCACACCAACCTTCTCCACAATCAACTGATGCTGCACAGGACACAGGGCATCAGCACCCGACCACATTGGTCACGGAGTGCAGATCGGAACAGAGTGTTAAACTGCGAGTTTGGTGAGTGAGGGAGCTCGGGGAGGGAGGTGTTCTTTTCTTTGTCTTTGTCAGCTTCCAGGAGAGCAGGAGCTAAAAAGCTGCACAAGAGGGGACAGAGAACCAGCGGTGAGTATTTCTACAGTATTTCTACATTCCAGTCATTAAAGTAAAAGTAAGGTCTCTAGTTTAGAGTAAGTAGTGTTTAAAGGGAAGTAAGGTCCCTAGTGTATTTAATATTCTTTAATTTAAAGGGAGTAAATTAAGTGTAGGACATGGCAGGGCAGCTCGGCAGCGTGGAGTGCTCCTCCTGTGCTATGTTGGAAGTCAGGGACACTTTAGGTGTCCAGGGCGAACACATGTGCAGGAAGTGTCTCCAGCTGCAGCTACTTGAAATCCGCGTTTTGGAGCTGGAGCTGCGGCTGGAGTCACTGTGGAGCATCCGCGAAGCTGAGATCTTCGTGGATAGCACGTTTAACAAGGTGGTCACACCGCAGGTAAAGAGTGCACAGGCAGACAGGGAATGGGTGACCACCAGACAGAGTAAAAGAAATAGGAAGGTAGTGCAGAAGTCCCCTGGGTCCATCTCCCTCTCCGACAGATTTTCCGTTTTGGATACTGATGGGGGAGATGGTTTCTCAGGGGAATGCAGCAAGAGCCAAGTCTGTGGCACTACAAGTGGCTCAGCTGCACAGAAGGGGAGGAAAAAGAGTGGGAGAGCAATAGTGATAGGGGATTCTATCGTAAGGGGAACAGATAGACGTTTCTGTGGCCGCAGACGTGACTCCAGGATGGTATGTTGCCTCCCTGGTGCCAGGATCAAGGATGTCACTGAACGGCTGCAGGGAGAGGGCGAACAGTCAGAGGTCGTGGTTCACATTGGTACCAACGACATGGGTAGAAAGAGGGATGAGGTCCTGTAACAAGAATTTAGGGAGCTAGGTAGCAGATTAAAAAGCAGGACCTCAAAGGTTGTAATCTCTGGATTACTTGCGGTGCCACGTGCTAGTGAGTATAGGAATAGAAGGATAGAGCAGATGAATGCGTGGCTAAAGAGTTGGTGCAGGAGGGAGGGCTTTAGTTTTCTGGATCACTGGATCTGCTTCTGGGGAAGGTGGGACCTGTACAAGTCGGACGGGTTGCACCTGAACCGGAACGAGACCAACATCCTTGCGGGAGATTTGCTAGTGCTGTTGGGGGGGTTTAAACTAACTTGGCAGGGGGATGGAATATGGAGTGGAGCTATAGTAGGGGGTGATGCACAGCCAACTATAGAGGAAAAAACAAGTCAGCCTGAAAGGCAGAGCAAATATATAACGGCACAAGGGAGTATGGCAAGGCTGGATGGCATTTATTTTAATGCAAGGAGTCTTGCGATTAAGGTAGATGAATTGAAGGTTTTGATGAACACATGGGAGTACGGTATTGTTGCTACCACAGAGACATGGTTGAGGGAGTAGCAGGACTGGCAGCTCAATATTCCGGGGTATAGAATCTTCAGGCGAGACAGAGGGGGGTGCAAAAGAGGAGGGGGTGTCGTAATATTAATCAAGGAGTCAATTACTGCTGTAAGGAGGGATGATATCTTAGCAGGTTCCTCTAATGAGGCCATATGGGTAGAACTTAAAAACAAAAAGGGGGCAAGCACTTTGCTGGGAGTGTACTATAGGGCCCCAAACAGTCAGGGGGAGATAGAGGAACAGTTATGTAGGCAAATCTCAGAGAAGTGTAGAAATAATAGGGTAATAATAGTAGGGGATTTCAACTTCCCCAATATTAACTGGGATAGTCAGAGTGTGAAAGGCTTAGAGGGTGCGAAATTCTTAAAGTGCATCCAGGAGAGCTTTTTGAGCCAGCATGTAAAAAGTCCTACAAGAGGGGGGGCAGTACTGGACCTAATTCTAGGAAATGTAGCCGGGCAAGTGGTAGAAGTGTTAGTAGGAGAGCATTTTGGTGACAGTGACCATAATTCGTTGAGATTTAAGGTAGTCATGGAAAAGGACAAAGATGGACCGGAAATAAAGGTTCTAAATTGGGGGAAGGCTGATTTTAATATGATAAGGCAGGATCTGGCCAAAGTGGACTGGGATCAGCTACTTGTAGGAAAATCCACATCAGAGCAGTGGGAGTCTTTCAGAAAGGAAATAGAGAGAGTACAGCGTCAACATGTTCCCGTAAAGGTCAAGGGTGGGACCAACAAGCCCAGGGAACCCTGGATGTCAAGGGATATACGAGAATGGAGTAGGAAAAAAAGGGAGGCTTTTGGCAGATACAAAGGGCTAAAAACAGTGGAAGCCCTAGAGGAGTATAGAAAGTGCAGGGGGGCACATAAAAAAGAAATTAGCAGAGCGAAGAGGGGGCATGAAATAACACTGGCGGGCAAAATAAAGGAAAATCCCAAGGTGTTTTATAAGTATATTAAGGGCAAGAGGATAACCAGGGAAAGAGTAGGGCCCATTAGGGACCAAAGTGGCAATCTGTGTGTAGAGCCAGAAGATGTAGGTGGGGTTTTAAATGAATATTTTGCATCTGTGTTCACTATGGAGAAGGACGATGTAGGCATAGAAATCAGGCAGGGGGATTGTGATATACTTGAACAAATTTGCATTGAGAGGGAGGAGGTACTAGCAGTTTTAGCCGGCTTAAAAGTGGATAAATCCCCAGGCCCAGACGAGATGTATCCCAGGCTGCTGTGTGAGGCAAGGGAGGAGATTGCAGGGGCTCTGACACAAATTTTCAGAACCTCTCTGGCCACAGGGGAGGTGCCAGAGGACTGGAGAACAGCTAACGTAGTACAATTATTCAAGAAGGGCAGTAGGGATAAACCAGGGAATTACAGGCCAGTGAGCCTAACATCAGTGGTAGGGAAATTATTGGAAAAAATTCTGAGGGACAGAATAAGTCTCCACTTGGAGAGGCAAGGATTAATCAAGGATAGTCAGCATGGCTTTGTCAGGGGAAGATCATGTCTGACCAATTTGATTGAATTTTTTGAGGGGGTGACTAGATGTGTGGATGAGGGTAGTGCAGTTGATGTGGTCTACATGGACTTCAGTAAGGCTTTTGAAAAAGTCCCACATGGGAGACCGGTCAAGAAGGTAAGAGCCCATGGGATCCAGGGCAACTTGGCACATTGGATCCAAAATTGGCTTAGTGGCAGGAGGCAGAGGGTGATGGTCGAAGGTTGTTTTTGTGACTGGAAGCCTGTGTCCAGTGGTGTACCGCAGGGATCGGTGCTGGGTCCTTTGCTGTTTGTAGTGTACATTAATGATTTAGATATGAATGTAGGAGGTATGTTCAGTAAGTTCGCAGATGACACGAAAATTGGTGGGGTGGTAAATAGCAAGGAGGGAAGCCTCAGGCTACAGGACGATATAGACGGGTTGGTCAGATGGGCAGAACAGTGGCAAATGGAATTTAACCCTGAAAAGTGTGAGGTGATGCATTTTGGGAGGACTAACAAGGCAAGGGAATACACAATGAATGATAGGACCCTGGGAAGGACAGAGGATCAGAGGGACCTTGGTGTGCATGTACATAGATCCCTGAAGGCAGCAGGACAGGTAGATAAGGTAGTTAAGAAGGCATATGGGATACTTGCCTTTATTAGCTGGGGCATAGAATATAAGAGCAGGGAGGTTATGATGGAGCTGTACAAAATGCTAGTTAGGCCACAGCTGGAATACTGTGTGCAGTTCTGGTCGCCACACTATAGGAAGGATGTGATTGCATTGGAGAGGGTGCAGAGGAGATTCACCAGGATGTTACCTGGGTTGCAGTGCTTCAGCTATGAAGAGAGACTGGACAGGCTGGGGTTGTTTCCCTTAGAGCAGAGAAGGCTGAGGGGGGACCTGATTGAGGTGTACAAAATTATGAGGGGCATAGATAGGGTAGATAGAAAGGAACTTTTCCCCTTAGTAGAGGGGTCAATAACCAGGGGGCATAGTTTCAAGGTAAGGGGCAGGAGGTTTAGAGGGGATTTGAGGAAAAACTTTTTCACCCAGAGGGTGGTTGGAATCTGGAACTCACTGCCTGAAATAGTGGTAGAGGCAGGAACCCTCACAACATTCAAGAAGCATTTAGATGAGCACTTGAAACGCCATAGCATACAAGGCTATGGACCAAGTGCTGGAAAATGGGATTAGAATAGACAGGGCTTGATGGCCGGCGCGGACACGATGGGCCAAAGGGCCTCTTTCTGTGCTGTATAACTCTATGGGGGAAAAATTCAGTTGGTTGCACCTCCCGTTAGCGCCTTAAGAGGGCGCTAATGGGGCACAAAGCAACTCGCGCCCGGGCGCGGCGATGTTTGCGCCGCTCGCGAAATTAACTAGACATTTTGCGACAGCGCTAAACCCTACCGCCACGATCTCCTGTGCTGGCAGATCGTGACGTCAATCGAGTGCGCAACGCCCCGGTAGCGCCCTGGAGCGGATATTGAGTGGCGCCCCCTGCCTTACCGCCTGCCGCTAGCAACGACAGGTTGAGGGGAGCGTTTTGCAGTCAGGAAGGGACTGGGGGAGAGCTATTTAAAGGCGACCGCTCCCTGCCTTTTTTTGTTGGTGACATTTTTGAACCACGCATTCTGAGAGAGAGAGAGAGACTTCTGGAGAGATTCAATGCTGTGTGAAGGAGTTTTGGGTACTGAGCAGCACTTTGCAGGTTCATTTTGAGTTGCCCTTCCTTGTATCAATTTAGAAGAGACTGTGGGGGTTGCACTCTGAGCTCTTTCCCTGGTTCTCTCCATTGTTCTTTCCAGCAGATTTGATGTACAGGTCTCTCCAGGCCGAGATTCAAGGCTGCAATGAGTAGGATGTGGATGGAAAGCAAGATCAACCCTCCCCTTTAAGAACTGGCCGGTGCCAGTGTGTCTGTGTTCCATTGCTGACTGACATCACATGAGCTTCGCCAGCGCTCTGAGTTAGCGCCTCGCTCCTCGGCCTTTGCGCCTTAAGATGGATGTGTAGCGCCTGATTTAGCGCTCCAATCACCTCCAGGGGCGATAAAAGTCAAGTTTGCCGTCGGAGGCGATAATTAGCACCAGGCGCTAATCTTTGCGCCCGGCCGATAATTGCGCCCCAAATGGGGCGATACTGAATTTTTCCCCTATGACTCTATGACATTGCTGCCTGGGACGCCAGCGGCGGCCTCATCATGTCCAGATTTACTTCACTTAACACTGAATACCCTGCCTGCCACATGATGCACCAGGTTGACACCACCCCACACCAGCACCATAAAGCATCCTGACAATGTCCAAGCCATTCCTTTCACACTCATCACCATTGCGGGGTGGCGGGGTGAATGTTATGTCTCACCATTCACTGGAACTCACTAAGACACTTCAAAAGTGCACACAAATCTGTCCAAGAAGGCAAAGTGTTGAAAATAAAGATGTCAATGCTTGACAACACATTAACAGAAACTTTACACGGACATCGGCTAAAGCACACAAGTGCCTACCCTTGTGTGTTGTTAGTTTGAATGATTGGACAAGGATGAGGGTGAGTGTGAGGGGTAGCTAGTGAGATGGAGAAGTGATAATGTAGATAGAGAGGGATGGGTGGAGGTGCAAGGTAAGTTGGCGTGAGTAAGGATGTGCAGGAGGAGGGTAGGGAAGGCAGAGTGATGGGAATGTAATGAGTAGCACAGCAGGATGAGGTTGAATGTGGTTTTGCAGTAACGTTTTGTGATCTAATGAGATCATTGAAAGGTTTGCGCCACTGCAGCCAGGTCCTCCTTACAACATCCCTGCTTGTATCCTCCTGTGCAATGTGCAACCAGGCTGCGTTGATCTCCTGGGGAGGTCTCTTCCGCCCATTGGAAGGGAAGACAACCTCCCTGCGTGCTGTGACTCCCTCCATAAGCACATGGAGAAAGTCATGGGAGAGCCTGGGTGCAGCCGTGCACCTCTGAGCAGTGCTTGCCACTGTTTGCAGCACCTCAATGCTGTAGAACATTGACAGCACAAAGGTCAAAATGAATGTGGCCATGGCCTCTTTAAGGAAACCGGCTGATGATGCGTCAGCCCGGGATGGTGACAGATGCGGGGTCCCCACATGTCACGGACGTCGCCCGCCATGGACCCACCGAGGTTGGAAAAACCCAGCCCCATGTACTTCCAGGCATTAGTGAGTGTGAAAGCCTAATCGATGAGACATGGCTGGTACTAGAGTCAGTAGGAGAGACAGGTGAGTACAGGTACCAGTCAGAGGAAGGACATAAAGAGCATGTGAGGGAAGCGACAGTGGTGGCTGGGTTTGGGTTGGGTTGCAGTCAGGAGAGATGCTAAGGAAGGCAGGTAGAAGAGTGCAGTATACAGGATGTAACTATGTCAAAGGTTTCAGCTACTGGACAACACTGATGATGTTATTCAGGAAGAGGAAGGGGCACTGAGCTTTAGTGGAGCAAGGGAAACAAGGTAGTGAGGAAAAGGGGCATTATTCAAATAGGAGAGTCAAAGGTGGGATTTACGGGCAGCGAAGATTGTTGTTAAGATTGGAATAATAAAGCTGTGATTTGTCTCCAGGGCCAGAGAGCGTGGATATTTAGGAGAGGATAAGTTAGTTCAGAGCGTGAGAGAAGAACCAGTGGTGATATTCCACATGGGAATTAATAACATACAGAAGAAGCAGACAAAGTGATTCAAAGGTAGGTTTGAGTACAGTGCTGTGGAAGTGACGGAAAGGGGTTGTAAAGGCAAATAGTCTATGTTATTGACAATCTCTGGAAAAGGAACAGAGTGCACAAATAGAATTATGCAAGTAATTGCAGGGCTAACAGATGGCTCTGCTCAAAGTGTGATATCTTTAAAACTGTGTAAACAAGAGAGATGGGCTAATCTATACAGGACAGGGCCAGAGAGATCAGCTTTTTATACAACTGAGATCCATTTAAACTTAATAGGGAGGGGGAGGAGATAAGAATTTAATTAAGCAGAGCTTGCAGTGTTGTCAAGAGAAAGGAGAGAACATAAAGCAACATGTATATCCAGGTAAAATAAAACATAAACCAAAAAAGAAAATCAACTCTCTTGCACACTGTATGCACTCCTTGTGTTACACCCTTCCTTTTTTAGAATTAGAGGCATATGTATGATGGTTCTGGGATTATGGAAACATGGCTCACCGCAGAAGAGGGGACTTCATTCAATGTTCAGGAAAAGGTGGGATTGAAGTAGGCAAGGCTGTATAGTTCAGAAGAGTTTGCCAATTAACGAAGCTGACTTTAATGTCCCAAGGGAATACACAACATGAAATAATTTGACATGAGTTAACAAGCAGATGATGGAGGGGTTTAATAATAGGGGTTTTGTTAAAGAACTCCTGGGCAGGATAAGGATGATTATGGCATATTATGTTGTAATAATGGATGAAATTAATCAGTGCACCCTTGTCTGACCTTGCTCAGGTCAGGAGCTGAGGAGTGTGGGGAGTCAGAATTGTGTCTTCCTGCTCAGTAGTGGTGGAGGTGAGTCTTTCAATGGTCTGCACCATGCCTTTTCCATTTGTTCGTTGGGTGTTGGCATGACCATATTTATTGCCCATTCCTAGTTGTCCTGAGGGCATTAAGAGTCAGCCACGTAGGGTGGGATGGAGTCCTGTGTATGCCTACCAGGTAGGGGTGGCAGGTTCCCTTCACTGAAGGACATTAATGAACCAGATGGGTTTTTACCACAATCTGGCAGCTTTCATGGTCATTTTCTGTTGCCAGTCCACAAATTACCAGGTTTATTGAATTCAATTTTGCAACTTGCCATGCGTTACTAGTCCAGTACCATGAACACAAGGCTACTGTATCTTCAAAACAGCAGAACGCAGATTAAAAATGCAGACAGTTATAGAGATTTCTGCAGAATGAAAGCATATTTTTCTATTATTCTTGGAAAGTGCTAAATAATTGTGTCCTTCATTTTTTGATTTGGGTGCCGAAATGCTTTTGGATTTGGGAGCTCGATTCAGAATTGGGTTAATACATTTCTAATGTGAATTTAAAGAGACTGGAACTAAAGATGGCATCAAGAATCAAATTACAAATGGACAATTGTGTCATGTAATAGAGTGAGCAGGTCTGGTAGAGAAAGTGGATATGCACAGAAATATTACCAAGTGTTCAAGGCTTTCGCTGTAGAGAATAACATCAAATTAATAATAATTTTCTGAGTAGCAGCATAATGCACTGACATTAAATCCCAGATTAAACTATAAACAATTATAATATTTGTAAAAATATATAACCCCTTTACCAATGCAGTAAACAAATTCATTTTTCTCCAGCTTATGAATTTCTATATATGTAGACCTCTCATTTTCTGGAATAAACTCCTGCATTCTTGTAACTGCAGACTTAACCCATTCACCATCCTCAGTGTTATCCACAACCACCACCAATACTCTTAAAATAAAAAATGCTCCAAGGTGCTTTGCAGGAGATCGGAGGACACCAAACAAGAGGTAGGAGGTGACCAAAGGTGTGATTGAACAGACTTTGGAAGGTGGAGAGATGGAGGGGTATAGGGACAGTGTTCCAAAGTGTTGGGGACATGGTAGCTGAAGGTTCTTCCACTGATGATGGGGGTGGAAGGAAGGGACATGTGGTAGATCGAAGTTGGAAGAGTGGAAGTTGGATGTATGGTGGATTGCAGAGGTATGGTGGGGTGACATTGGGGTGATATTTGAAGTTGATGTGTGGAGCCAGTGTAGATTGATGAGGACCAGGATAATTGGTAAGTGAGGCTTTCTGTGGGATGCCATATTTGAGACAGGTGTGGCAAAAATCAAGCCTTTGTTTGACACCAACCTAAGTGGGGGTTGCAGTGAGGTAGGAAGGGAGCAGGCAATGTTACGTAAGTGCCAATAGGTGGCCTTATGGCCGGTTTAGATGTGGGGTTTGTAACTGATCTTGGGGTTGAGCAGCTGTATACCAGCCTGAGCGAACAGCTGAGAAGGAGGATGGAATCAGGGCTTAAAACTTCTGGTAGAAGCCAAGTCAGACAGCTCCAAACGGCACTAAGAACCATGCTTTTGGTTGGTCGGGCTTGATTCTGAATTTTATTGAATGGGAGTCATTTGCTTAATTAAATACACCATTATTCACACACTTTGGCTGGAGTGGGGCATCTCGCAGCGGCCCTGTTAGTTAATTGTTTTCCCCTCACCCTTCAGCTTGAAAAATTTTCACCCTATAAGTTGCTGGAAGTATGAGCTAATAATGGCACAGCAAGAGCAACGGGACATCTGGGACCTTGGTGAATGACAGGACCAACAGTCTTAAGCAGTGAGATTTAAGGATTGAGAAAGAAACAGGAACGATGGAGAAGGATAAAGGGTGAATTACAGTCAAATCAGGAACAGAAAGAGAAATAAAGAGAGGGAAAGAAAGTTTGGATTGAGAGAGAGAAAAAAAGAGACAAAAAAGAAAAGTAAAATAAAATTAAATTTTAAAAATCTCTAAGAACAATTTACTACCTGCAGGAGTGAGATTCCACAGTTTCAATTGTTCCCTTTCTGGGCCAGAGAGGTTGAGTTCCATTGCAGGAACATAAATCTCCTTATTAAAACGATAATTACGCTGTTAAGTACCAGGCCTACCATTGTGTGGCAAGTTTAATGGGCAATTAATGTGCAAATGCAGCAATTTCATGAAACTCACGGGGGGGTTGAGGGCGAGCTCCCGTTTTCGCAAGGCCCATGGCGGAGCAGCGCAAATCAGGCCAGCAACTTGTGGCGATTCGCAATTATCAGGGTAACTGTTCCTCGCCACAAATTGCTGGCCGATTTACACACAATAACAGCGAGCGCCGTTAAACTCGCCGGTATTTTGGAAGTAAATTGAGGGCCAATGTGACAAGGAAAATTGCATTCGGAGAACAAAGAGAAATCTTGAAGTCTGCTTGTTTCAGCTTGCGTGCAGGTTTGTGCTGCTGAAAGATTACGAGCACTGTTGTCTCCATTTATTTTTAGCGGCACAAAAGATACACTGTGATTTATAAATAGAAAACCCAGCATTTAGTATGAATCGATCTGCCCACAACATCCCACTTGAAGGGACCCAAGCCAAGCACAGCCGCCCAGACGTACAAAGGCTGCTCGTCATGCTGTCAGCACTGGGATCTCAGCAGCTTGATGCAGATTGCTTGTAGAGCATTCAGCCTGCAGAGAATGGCTAAATGCATCAGAAGATGTTGCCAAGGTAGAACACACTCCCTGTAGAGAGGTGGGCAGATTATTAATGCAGGAGCTAACAAGATAGCTCTTCTGGATCAAGCGCTCTGGGCGAGGGAATAATGACAATCTCACAGAGGAGCTGGAGACAGGCTTTACTCTGCTGCAACGCACGTCGTGAGAGGTGACTCCAGTGCCTTGCACAGTCCATGTTCCACATATTTTAGTTTTACATGTGACATAAAGAATGAAAGAACTCTCATTTATGTAGCACTTCATCACATTCTCGTGACGTCCAAACGTAAACGAAACGGTAACATTTTGACAAATATGTGATATTTAGCTACGCAGCAAAATAAATACATTTTTCACGTGCAATGGTTATCCTCAGAAGTATCGTCCCTATTCTATGTCAGTAAATGCACACAGTTTTAAAACAAATGACTAGTCAATGGGGTCGATTTTAATCCCGGTGGGCCCAGCGAGAATGGTGCGTGGCAGGGTTTAAAATCAGGCTGAGTCCACTGACCGACCCAAGGCTGCATTATTCTCGCCCGGAAATATTTTATCTTCACCCACTTTGAAGTTGGCCTTCGTCCTGCTGCAGGCAGGGGCCTGATTTAAATCTTCGATCAAAGCCACCAGTGTTGGTGCCACAGGCTTCTGAACTGGCTGCAGCTGGCACTGAACTGGCCACACACTCCATGGTCAGCTGCATCACTTTGATGCCATGTGCGAGGACACCACGCAAATTGTGAAATGGGCTGCTCCACATTCTCTGGAATGGTGTGGACACTCCCTCGCAGGCAATCCAACACATTGAGCAACTGCCAGTGCACAGGAAGCATCCTTCCTCTCAAGGCTGGTCTCTGGAATTCTTCTTCGCTGCCGCCTGTTGCGGAGCTCGGGTGCGAGCTCGCCCTCCAGAGAGCTGTGTCCTTTGCCGCCCCATCCCCCTGCCCAGTAAGTGTCAGGGCAGCGGCAGGTGCAGCGTGTGCAAGTGGAAGCAGAAGGAGGTGCATTGAAGTGAGCTGCTGTGATTGCTATGATCCTAACTCGCACCAAGTCCCATTCGCCCATCTCCCGTGTGCTCACTGGCCTACATTGGCTCCCGGTTAAGCAACGCCTCGATTTCAAAATTCTCATCCTTGTTTTCAAATCCCTCCATAGCCTCGTCCCTTCTCTGTAATCTCCTTCAGCCCCACAGCCCCCCGAGACATCTGCGCTCCTCTAATTCTGCCCTCTTGAGCATCCCTGATTATAATCGCTCAACCTTTGGTGGCCATGCCTTCTGTTGCCTAGGCCCTAAGCTCTGGAATTCCCTGCCTAAACCTCTCTGCCTCGCTACCTCTCTTTCCTCCATTAAGATGCTCCTTAAAACCTACCTCTTTGACCAAGCGTTTGGCTGCCTGCCCTAATTTCTCCTTATGTGGCTCGGTGTCAAATATTTTGTCTGATTTCGCAACTGTGAAGTGCCTTGGGACGTTTTACTACGTAAAAGGCGCTATATAAATAAAAGTTGTTGTTGTTGTTATTATATGATTGGAGGAGAGCGACAGACAGCAGAGGAGAAATGTTCAGTCAGTGCTAGGGCGACAGGAGAGTGGTGCAGGGCTGTGCAGAGCGTAAGAGATCTGTGAATGGAAGTCTTACCTCAAGAGCTCTGGTCAAGTCATTCAATTTCTTCTGGCACTGCAGGATTAATACCTCTGGCATGGACTTGCTCTGCAACATCTGAACCACTGTTCCTGAGCTGTTGGGCGGGGCACGCTGCAGGGAAGAGGGCCTCCTTCCTCCTAGTTACCTCCTCCACCTGGACCTCCTCAGCATCATCTGAGAAGTGGGGGGTGGGGGGTTGATGGCAGCAGTCATTTTCCATAACTCCAGCGCTATTAACAAAAGCAGCTCCCCCTTTAAAGCTGCCTTTAAATCGCAGGAGTCCAGCCAGAATTCCCATCTCATCACAGTGGATGAGCTGCCAATTAGAAGGGTGAGCAGCACTGACAGCTTACTATTCCTCATGTCATCTGCTGCGGGCAAGTGCAACTTTGGGTCTGTTTTATGTGAAAGTTGAGAATTGGGACCTTTTGTGCATACCGAAGAGGGCAGACACAAAATAGGTGTATATTTAATACAAGGACTGGATTAAGATATAATACACGGAGTGGGTGTAGATTTAATACACGGACTGGGTGTAGATTTAATACACGAACGAGGTGTAGATTTAATACACGGACTGGGTGCAGATTTAATTATACGGACTGGGTGTAGATTTAATAAACGAACTGGGTGTAGATTTAACACACGGACTGGGTGTCGATTTAAGACACGGACTGGGTGTAGATTTAATACATGGACTGGGTGCAGATTTAATACACGGACTGGGTGTAGATTTAATACACAGACTGGGTGCAGATTTAATACACGGACTGGGTGCAGATTTAATACACGGACTGAGTGTAGATTTAATACACGGACTGGATGCAGATTTAATACACGGACTGGGTGTAGATTTCATACATGGACTGGGTGCAGATTTAATACACGGACTGGGTGTAGATTTCATACATGGACTGGGTGCAGATTTCATACATGGACTGGGTGTAGATTTAATACACGGACTGGGTGTAGATTTAATACATGGACTGGGTGTAGATTTAATACACGGACTGGGTGCAGATTTAATACATTGACTGGGTGTAGATTTAATACACGGACTGGGTGTAGATTTAATACACGGACTGGGTACAGATTTAATACACGTACTGGGTATAGATTTCATACATGTACTGGGTGTAGATTTAATACACGGACAGGGTGTAGATTTAATACACGTACTGGGTGTAGATTTCATACATGTACTGGGTGTAGATTTAATACATGGACAGGGTGCAGATTTAATACACGGACTGGGTGTAGATTTAATACACAGACTGGGTGCAGATTTAATACACGGACTGGGTGCAGATTTAATACACGGACTGGGTGTAGATTTAATACACGGACTGGATGCAGATTTAATACACGGACTGGGTGTAGATTTAATACATGGACTGGGTGCAGATTTAATACACGGACTGGGTGTAGATTTAATACATGGACTGGGTGTAGATTTAATACATGGACTGGGTGTAGATTTAATACACGGACTGGGTGTAGATTTAATACATGGACTGGGTGTAGATTTAATACACGGACTGGGTGTAGATTTAATACATTGACTGGGTGTAGATTTAATACACGGACTGGGTGTAGATTTAATACATGGACAGAGTGTAGATTTAATACACGGACTGGGTACAGATTTAATACACGTACTGGGTATAGATTTCATACATGTACTGGGTGTAGATTTAATACACGGACAGGGTGTAGATTTAATACACGTACTGGGAGTAGATTTCATACATGTACTGGGTGTCGATTTAATACATGGACAGGGTGTCGATTTAATACAGGGACTGGGTGTAGATTTAATACATGGACTGGGTGCAGATTTAATACACGGACTGGGTGCAGATTTAATACAGGGACTGGGTGTAGATTTAATACACGGACTGGGTGCAGATTTAATACAGGGACTGGGTGTAGATTTAATACACGGACTGGGTGCATATTTAATACACGGACTGGGTGTAGATTTAATACACGGACTGGGTGTAGATTTAATACACGGACTGGGTGCAGATTTAATACACGGACTGGGTGCAGATTTAATACACGGACTGAGTGTAGATTTAATACACGTACTGGGTGTAGATTTCATACATGTACTGGGTGTAGATTTAATACACGGACAGGGTGTCGATTTAATACGTGGACAGGGTGTCGATTTAATACAGGGACTGGGTGTAGATTTAATACAGGGACTGGGTGTAGATTTAATACACGGACAGGGTGTAGATTTAATACACGGACTGGGTGTAGATTTAATACACGGACTGGGTGCAGATTTAATACACGGAGTGGGTGTAGATTTAATACACGGAGTGGGTGTAGATTTCATACATGGACTGGGATTAGATTTAATAGACGTACTGGGTGCAGATTTAATACACGGACTGGGTGTAGATTTAAAACACAGACTGGGCGTAGATTTAATACATGGTCTCGATGTAGATTAAATACACGGACAGGGTGTAGATTTAATACAGGGACTGGGTGTAGATTCAATACACGGACTGGGTATAGATTTAATACAGGGACTGGGTGTAGATTTAATACAAGGACTGGGTGTAGATTTAATACACAAACTGGGTGTAGATTTAATACACGGACTGGGTGTAGATTTAATACAGGGACTGGGTGTCGATTTAATACACGAACTCGGTGTAGATTTAATACAAGGACTGGGTGTAGATTTAATACTCAAACTGGGTGTAGATTTAATACACGGACTGGGTGTCGATTTAATACACGGACAGGGTGTCGATTTAATACAATGACTGTGTGTAGATTTAATACAAGGACTGGATGTAGATTTAATACATGGACTGGGTGTAGATTTAATACAGGGACTGGGTGTCGATTTAATACACGAACTGGGTGTAGATTTAATACAATGACTGCGTGTAGATTTAATACACAAACTGGGTGTAGATATAATACACGGACTGGGTGTCGATTTAATACAATGACTGTGTGTAGATTTAATACAAGGACTGGATGTAGATTTAATACACGGACTGGGTGAAGATTTCATACATGGACTGGGTGTAGATTTAATACACGGACTGGGTGTAGATTTAATACACAGACTGGGTGCAGATTTAATACACGGACTGGGTGCAGATTTAATACACGGACTGAGTGTAGATTTAATACACGGACTGGATGCAGATTTAATACACGGACTGGGTGTAGATTTCATACATGGACTGGGTGCAGATTTAATACACGGACTGGGTGTAGATTTCATACATGGACTGGGTGCAGATTTCATACACGGACTGGGTGTAGATTTAATACACGGACTGGGTGTAGATTTAATACATGGACTGGGTGTAGATTTAATACACGGACTGGGTGCAGATTTAATACATTGACTGGGTGTAGATTTAATACACGGACTGGGTGTAGATTTAATACATGGACAGAGTGTAGATTTAATACACGGACTGGGTACAGATTTAATACACGTACTGGGTATAGATTTCATACATGTACAGGGTGTAGATTTAATACACGGACAGGGTGTAGATTTAATACACGTACTGGGTGTAGATTTCATACATGTACTGGGTGTCGATTTAATACATGGACAGGGTGTCGATTTAATACAGGGACTGGGTGTAGATTTAATACATGGACTGGGTGCAGATTTAATACACGGACTGGGTGCAGATTTAATACAGGGACTGGGTGTAGATTTAATACACGGACTGGGTGCAGATTTAATACAGGGACTGGGTGTAGATTTAATACACGGACTGGGTGCAGATTTAATACACGGACTGGGTGTAGATTTAATACACGGACTGGGTGCAGATTTAATACACGGACTGGGTGCAGATTTAATACACGGACTGAGCGTAGATTTAATACACGTACTGGGTGTAGATTTCATACATGTACTGGGTGTAGATTTAATACACGGACAGGGTGTCGATTTAATAGGTGGACAGGGTGTCGATTTAATACACCAACTGAGTGTTGATATAATACACGTACTGGGTGTAGATTTCATACATGGACTGGGTGTAGATTTAATACAGGGACTGGGTGTAGATTTAATACACGGACAGGGTGTAGATTTAATACACGGACTGGGTGTAGATTTAATACACGGACTGGGTGCAGATTTAATACACGGACTGGGTGCAGATTTAATACACGGACTGGGTGTAGATTTAATACACGGACTGGGTGCAGATTTAATACACGGAGTGGGTGTAGATTTAATACACGGAGTGGGTGTAGATTTCATACATGGACTGGGATTAGATTTAATAGACGTACTGGGTGCAGATTTAATACACGGACTGGGTGTAGATTTAAAACACAGACTGGGCGTAGATTTAATACATGGTCTCGATGTAGATTAAATACACGGACAGGGTGTAGATTTAATACAGGGACTGGGTGTAGATTCAATACACGGACTGGGTATAGATTTAATACAGGGACTGGGTGTAGATTTAATACACGAACTCGGTGTAGATTTAATACAAGGACTGGGTGTAGATTTAACACTCAAACTGGGTGTAGATTTAATACACGGACTGTTGTCGATTTAATACACGGACAGGGTGTCGATTTAATACAATGACTGTGTGTAGATTTAAGACAAGGACTGGATGTAGATTTAATACATGGACTGGGTGTACATTTAATACAGGGACTGGGTGTCGATTTAATACACGAACTGGGTGTAGATTTAATACAATGACTGGGTGTAGATTTAATACACAAACTGGGTGTAGATATAATACACGGACTGGGTGTCGATTTAATACAATGACTGTGTGTAGATTTAATACAAGGACTGGATGTAGATTTAATACACTGACTTGGTGTCAAATTAATACACAGACTGTGTGTAGATTTAATACACGGATTGGGTGTAGATTTAACACACGGACTGGGTGTAAATTTAATACAGGGACTGGGTGTAGATTTATTACACGGACTGGGTGTAGATTTAATACACGGACTGGGTGTAGATTTAATACACGGACTGGGTGTCGATTTAATATACAGACTGGGTGTAGATTTCATACATGGACTGGGTGTAGATTGAATACAAGGGACTGGGTGTAGATTTAATACACGGACAGGGTGTAGATTTAATACACGTACTGGGTGTAGATTTCATACATGTACTGGGTGTAGATTTAATACACGGACAGTGTGTCGATTTAATACACGGACAGGGTGTAGATTTCATACATGTACTGGGTGTAGATTTAATACACGGACAGGGTGTCGATTTAATACACGGACAGGGTGTCGATTTAATACAGGGACTGGGTGTAGATTTAATACAGGGACTGGGTGTAGATTTAATACATGGACTGGGTGCAGATTTAATACACGGGTCTGGGTGTAGATTTAATACACGGACTGGGTAAAGATTTAATACACGGACTGGGTGTACATTTAATACACTTACTGGGTGTCGATTTCATACATGTACAGGGTGTAGATTTAATACACGGACAGGGTGTCGATTTAATACAGGGACTGGGTGTAGATTTAATACACGGACTGGGTGCAGATTTAATACACGGACTGGGTGTAGATTTAATACACGGACTGGGTAAAGATTTAATACACGGACTGGGTGTACATTTAATACACTTACTGGGTGTCGATTTCATACATGTACAGGGTGTAGATTTAATACACTTACTGGGTGTCGATTTCATACATGTACAGGGTGTAGATTTAATACACGGACTGGGTGTCGATTTAATATACAGACTGGGTGTAGATTTCATACATGGACTGGGTGTAGATTGAATACAAGGGACTGGGTGTAGATTTAATACACGGACAGGGTGTAGATTTAATACACGTACTGGGTGTAGATTTCATACATGTACTGGGTGTAGATTTAATACACGGACAGTGTGTCGATTTAATACACGGACAGGGTGTAGATTTCATACATGTACTGGGTGTAGATTTAATACACGGACAGGGTGTCGATTTAATACACGGACAGGGTGTCGATTTAATACAGGGACTGGGTGTAGATTTAATACAGGGACTGGGTGTAGATTTAATACATGGACTGGGTGCAGATTTAATACACGGGTCTGGGTGTAGATTTAATACACGGACTGGGTAAAGATTTAATACACGGACTGGGTGTACATTTAATACACTTACTGGGTGTCGATTTCATACATGTACAGGGTGTAGATTTAATACACGGACAGGGTGTCGATTTAATACAGGGACTGGGTGTAGATTTAATACACGGACTGGGTGCAGATTTAATACACGGACTGGGTGTAGATTTAATAAAAGGGACTGGGTGCAGATTTAATACACGGACTGGGTGCAGATTTAATACATGGACTGAGTGTAGATTTAATACACGGACAGGGTGTAGATTTAATACACGGACTGGGTGTAGATTTAATAAAAGGGACTGGGTGCAGATTTAATACACGGACTGGGTGCAGATTTAATACACAGACTGAGTGCAGATTTAATACACGGACTGGGTGCAGATTTAATACATGGACTGAGTGTAGATTTAATACACGGACAGGGTGTAGATTTAATACACGGACTGGGTGCAGATTTAATACACAGACTGAGTGCAGATTTAATACACGGACAGGGTGTAGATTTAATACACAGATTGAGTGTAGATTTAATACACGGACAGGGTGTAGATTTAATACACGGATTGAGTGTAGATTTAATACACGGACAGGGAGTAGATTTAATACACGGATTGAGTGTAGATTTAATACACGGACTGGGTGTAGATTTAATACACGGATTGAGTGTAGATTTAATACACGGACAGGGTGTAGATTTAATACACGGACAGGGTGTAGATTTAATAAAAGGGACTGGGTGCAGATTTAATACACGGACTGGGTGCAGATTTAATACACGGACTGAGTGTAGATTTAATACACGGACAGGGTGTAGATTTAATACAAGGGACTGGGTGTAGATTTAATACACGGACTGGGTACAGATTTAATACACGTACTGGGTGTAGATTTCATACATGTACTGGGTGTAGATTTAATACACGGACAGGGTGTAGATTTAATACACGGATTGAGTGTAGATTTAATACACGGACAGGGAGTAGATTTAATACACGGATTGAGTGTAGATTTAATACACGGACTGGGTGTAGATTTAATACACGGATTGAGTGTAGATTTAATACACGGACAGGGTGTAGATTTAATACACGGACAGGGTGTAGATTTAATACAAGGACTGGGTGTAGATTTAATACACGGACTGGGTACAGATTTAATACACGTACTGGGTGTAGATTTCATACATGTACTGGGTGTAGATTTAATACACGGACAGGGTGTAGATTTAATACACGTACTGGGTGTAGATTTCATACAGGGACTGGGTGTAGATTTAATACACGGACTGGGTGTAGATTTAATACAGGGACTGGGTGTAGATTTAATACAGGGACTGGGTGTAGATTTAATACAGGGACTGGGTGTAGATTTAATACACGGACTGGGTGTAGATTTAATACACGGACTGGGTGTAGATTTAATACACGGACTGGGTGCAGATTTAATACACGGAGTGGGTGTAGATTTAATACACGGACTGGGTGTAGATTTAATACACAGACTGGGTGTAGATTTCATACATGGACTGGGATTAGATTTAATAGACGTACTGGGTGTAGATTTAATACACGGACTGGGTGTAGATTTAAAACACGGACTGGGCGTAGATTTAATACATGGTCTCGATGTAGATTAAATACACGGACTGGGTGTAGATTTAATACAGGGACTGGGTGTCGATTTAATACACGAACTGGGTGTAGATTTAATACAAGGACTGGGTGTAGATTTAATACACAAACTGGTTGTAGATTTAATACAGGGACAGGGTGTCGATTTAATACAGGGACTGGGTGTAGATTTAATACAGGGACTGGGTGTCGATTTAATACACGGACTGGATGTAGATTTAATACACGGACTGGGTGAAGATTTAATACATGGACTGGGTGTAGATTTCATACAAGGACTGGGTGTAGATTTAATACACGGACTGGGTGCAGATTTAACACACGGACTGGGTGTAGATTTAATACACGGACTGGGTGTCGATTTAATACAGGGACAGGGTGTCGATTTAATACACGGACTGGATGTAGATTTAATACACGGGCTGGGTGAAGATTTCAAACATGGACTGGGTGTAGATTTCATACAAGTACTGGGTGTAGATTTAATACACGGACTGGGTGCAGATTTAACACACGGACTGGGTGTAGATTTAACACACGGACTGGGTGTAGATTTAATACACGGACTGGGTGTAGATTTAACACACGGACTGGGTGTAGATTTAACACACGGACTGGGTGTAAATTTAATACAGGGACTGGGTGCAGATTTCATACATGGACTGGGTGTAGATTTAATACACGGACTGGGTGATGATTTAATACAAGGACTGGGTGTAGATTTAATACACTGACTTGGTGTCAAATTAATACACGGACTGTGTGTAGATTTAATACACGGACTGGGTGTAAATTTAATACACGGACTGGGTGTAAATTTAATACACGGACTGGGTGTAAATTTAATACAGGGACTAGGTGTAAATTTAATACACGGACTGGGTGTAGATTTATTACACGGACTGGGTTTAGATTTAATACACGGACTGGGTGTAGATTTAATACATGGACTGGGTGTAGATTTAATACACGGACTGGGTGTAGATTTAATACACGGACTGGGTGCAGATTTAATACACGGACTGGGTGTAGATTTAATACACGGACTGGGTGTAAATTTAATACAGGGACTGGGTGTAGATTTAATACAGGGACTGGGTGTAGATTTATTACACGGACTGGGTGTAGAGTTAACACACGTTCTGTGTGTAGATTTAATACATGGATTGGGGGTCGATTTAATACACGAAATAGGTGTATATTTAATACAAGGACTGGATTAAGATATAATACACGGAGTGGGTGTAGATTTACTACACGGACTGGGTGTAGATTTAATACACGAACTAGGTGTAGATTTAATACACGGACTGGGTGCAGATTTAACACACGGACTGGGTGTAGATTTAACACACGGACTGGGTGTAGATTTAATACACGGACTGGGTGTAGATTTAACACACGGACTGGGTGTAGATTTAACACACGGACTGGGTGTAGATTTAACACACGGACTGGGTGTAAATTTAATACACGGACTGGGTGTAGATTTCATACATGGACTGGGTCTAGATTTACTACACGGACTGGGTGTAGATTTAATACATGGACTGGGTGTAGATTTAATACACGGACTGGGTGCAGATTTAATACATTGACTGGGTGTAGATTTAATACACGGACTGGGTGTAGATTTAATACATGGACAGAGTGTAGATTTAATACACGGACTGGGTACAGATTTAATACATGTACTCGTTATAGATTTCATACATGTACTGGGTGTAGATTTAATACACGGACAGGGTGTAGATTTAATACACGTACTGGGTGTAGATTTCATACATGTACTGGGTGTCGATTTAATACATGGACAGGGTGTCGATTTAATACAAGGACTGGGTGTAGATTTAATACATGGACTGGGTGCAGATTTAATACACGGACTGGGTGCAGATTTAATACAGGGACTGGGTGTAGATTTAATACACGGACTGGGTGCAGATTTAATACAGGGACTGGGTGTAGATTTAATACACGGACTGGGTGCAGATTTAATACAGGGACTGGGTGTAGATTTAATACACGGACTGGGTGTAGATTTAATACACGGACTGGGTGCAGATTTAATACACGGACTGGGTGCAGATTTAATACACGGACTGAGTGTAGATTTAATACACGGACTGGGTGTAGATTTAATACAAGGACTGGGTGCAGATTTAATACATGGACTGGGTGTAGATTTAATACACGTACTGGGTGTAGATTTAATACATGTACTGGGTGTAGATTTAATACACGGACAGGGTGTCGATTTAATACACGGACTGGGTGTCGATTTAATACACGGACTGGGTGTAGATTTAATACACGGACTGGGTGTAGATTTAATACAGGGACTGGGTGTAGATTTAATACACGGACTGGGTGCAGATTTAATACAGGGACTGGGTGTAGATTTAATACACGGACTGGGTGTAGATTTAATACACGGAATTGGAGCAGATTTAATACACGGACTGGGTGCAGATTTAATACACGGACTGAGTGTAGATTTAACACATGGACAGGGTGTAGATTTAATACATGGACAGGGTGTAGATTTAATACACGTACTGGGTGTAGATTTCATACATGTACTGGGTGTAGATTTAATACACGGACAGGGTGTCGATTTAATACGTGGACATGTGTCGATTTAATACAGGGACTGGGTGTAGATTTAATACAGGGACTGGGTGTAGATTTAATACACGGACAGGGTGTAGATTTAATACACGGACTGGGTGTAGATTTAATACACGGACTGGGTGCAGATTTAATACACGGAGTGGGTGTAGATTTCATACATGGACTGGGATTAGATTTAATAGACGTACTGGGTGCAGATTTAATACACGGACTGGGTGTAGATTTAAAACACAGACTGGGCGTAGATTTAATACATGGTCTCGATGTAGATTAAATACACGGACAGGGTGTAGATTTAATACAGGGACTGGGTGTAGATTCAATACACGGACTGGGTATAGATTTAATACAGGTTCTGGGTGTAGATTTAATACAAGGACTGGGTGTAGATTTAATACACAAACTGGGTGTAGATTTAATACACGGACTGGGTGTAGATTTAATACAGGGACTGGGTGTCGATTTAATACACGAACTCGGTGTAGATTTAATACAAGGACTGGGTGTAGATTTAATACTCAAACTGGGTGTAGATTTAATACACGGACTGGGTGTCGATTTAATACACGGACAGGGTGTCGATTTAATACAATGACAGTGTGTAGATTTAATACAAGGACTGGATGTAGATTTAATACATGGACTGGGTGTAGATTTAATACAGGGACTGGGTGTCGATTTAATACACGAACTGGGTGTAGATTTAATACAATGACTGCGTGTAGATTTAATACACAAACTGGGTGTAGATATAATACACGGACTGGGTGTCGATTTAATACAATGACTGTGTGTAGATTTAATACAAGGACTGGATGTAGATTTAATACACGGACTGGGTGAAGATTTCATACATGGACTGGGTGTAGATTTAATACACGGACTGGGTGAAAATTTAATACAAGGACTGGGTGTAGATTTAATACACTGACTTGGTGTCAAATTAATACACAGACTGTGTGTAGATTTAATACACGGATTGGGTGTAGATTTAACACACGGACTGGGTGTAAATTTAATACAGGGACTGGGTGTAGATTTATTACACGGACTGGGTGTAGATTTAATACACGGACTGGGTGTAGATTTAACACACGGACTGGGTGTAGATTTAATACACGGACTGGGTGTAGATTTATTACACGGACTGGGTGTAGATTTAATACAGGGACTGGGTGTAAATTTAATACACGGACTGGGTGTAAATTTAATACAGGGACTGGGTGTAGATTTATTACACGGACTGGGTGTAGATTTAACACACGTTCTGTGTGTAGATTTAATACATGGATTGGGGTCAATTTAATACACGAAATAGGTGTATATTTAATACAAGGACTGGATTAAGATATAATACACAGAGTGGGTGTAGATTTAATACACGGACTGGGTGTCGATTTAATATACAGACTGGGTGTAGATTTCATACATGGACTGGGTGTAAATTTAATACAATGGACTGGGTGTAGATTTAATACACGGACAGGGTGTAGATTTAATACACGTACTGGGTGTAGATTTCATACATGTACTGGGTGTAGATTTAATACACGGACAGGGTGTCGATTTAATACACGGACTGGGTGCAGATTTAATACAGGGACTGAGTGTAGATTTAATTCACGGACAGGGTGTAGATTGAATACAAGGGACTGGGTGTAGATTTAATACACGGACAGGGTGTAGATTTAATACACGTACTGGGTGTAGATTTCATACATGTACTGGGTGTAGATTTAATACACGGACAGTGTGTCGATTTAATACACGGACAGGGTGTAGATTTCATACATGTACTGGGTGTAGATTTAATACACGGACAGGGTGTCGATTTAATACACGGACAGGGTGTCGATTTAATACAGGGACTGGGTGTAGATTTAATACAGGGACTGGGTGTAGATTTAATACATGGACTGGGTGCAGATTTAATACACGGGTCTGGGTGTAGATTTAATACACGGACTGGGTAAAGATTTAATACACGGACTGGGTGTACATTTAATACACTTACTGGGTGTCGATTTCATACAGGGACTGGGTGCAGATTTAATACACGGACTGGGTGCAGATTTAATACACGGACTGGGTGTAGATTTAATAAAAGGGACTGGGTGCAGATTTAATACACGGACTGGGTGCAGATTTAATACATGGACTGAGTGTAGATTTAATACACGGACAGGGTGTAGATTTAATACATGGACTGGGTGCAGATTTAATACACGGGTCTGGGTGTAGATTTAATACACGGACTGGGTAAAGATTTAATACACGGACTGGGTGTACATTTAATACACTTACTGGGTGTCGATTTCATACATGTACAGGGTGTAGATTTAATACACGGACAGGGTGTCGATTTAATACAGGGACTGGGTGTAGATTTAATACACGGACTGGGTGCAGATTTAATACACGGACTGGGTGTAGATTTAATAAAAGGGACTGGGTGCAGATTTAATACACGGACTGGGTGCAGATTTAATACATGGACTGAGTGTAGATTTAATACACGGACAGGGTGTAGATTTAATACACGGACTGGGTGTAGATTTAATAAAAGGGACTGGGTGCAGATTTAATACACGGACTGGGTGCAGATTTAATACACAGACTGAGTGCAGATTTAATACACGGACAGGGTGTAGATTTAATACTAGGGACTGGGTGTAGATTTAATACACGGACTGGGTGCAGATTTAATACACGGACTGAGTGTAGATTTAATACACGGACAGGGAGTAGATTTAATACACGGATTGAGTGTAGATTTAATACACGGACAGGGTGTAGATTTAATACACAGATTGAGTGTAGATTTAATACACGGACAGGGTGTAGATTTAATACACGGATTGAGTGTAGATTTAATACACGGACAGGGAGTAGATTTAATACACGGATTCAGTGTAGATTTAATACACGGACTGGGTGTAGATTTAATACACGGATTGAGTGTAGATTTAATACACGGACAGGGTGTAGATTTAATACACGGACAGGGTGTAGATTTAATAAAAGGGACTGGGTGCAGATTTAATACACGGACTGGGTGCAGATTTAATACACGGACTGAGTGTAGATTTAATACACGGACAGGGTGTAGATTTAATACAAGGGACTGGGTGTAGATTTAATACACGGACTGGGTACAGATTTAAAACACGTACTGGGTGTAGATTTCATACATGTACTGGGTGTAGATTTAAGACACGGACAGGGTGTAGATTTAATACACGGATTGAGTGTAGATTTAATACACGGACAGGGAGTAGATTTAATACACGGATTGAGTGTAGATTTAATACACGGACTGGGTGTAGATTTAATACACGGATTGAGTGTAGATTTAATACATGGACAGGGTGTAGATTTAATACACGGACAGGGTGTAGATTTAATACAAGGGAATGGGTGTAGATTTAATACACGGACTGGGTACAGATTTAATGCACGTACTGGGTGTAGATTTCATACATGTACTGGGTGTAGATTTAATACACGGACAGGGTGTAGATTTAATACACGTACTGGGTGTAGATTTCATACAGGGACTGGGTGTAGATTTAATACACGGACTGGGTGTAGATTTAATACAGGGACTGGGTGTAGATTTAATACAGGGACTGGGTGTAGATTTAATACAGGGACTGGGTGTAGATTTAATACACGGACTGGGTGTAGATTTAATACACGGACTGGGTGTAGATTTAATACACGGACTAAGTGCAGATTTAATACACGGAGTGGGTGTAGATTTAATACACGGACTGGGTGTAGATTTAATACACAGACTGGGTGTAGATTTCATACATGGACTGGGATTAGATTTAATAGACGTACTGGGTGTAGATTTAATACACGGACTGGGTGCAGATTTAAAACACGGACTGGGCGTAGATTTAATACATGGTCTCGATGTAGATTAAATACACGGACTGGGTGTAGATTTAATACAGGGACTGGGTGTCGATTTAATACACGAACTGGGTGTAGATTTAATACAAGGACTGGGTGTAGATTTAATACACAAACTGGTTGTAGATTTAATACAGGGACAGGGTGTCGATTTAATACAGGACTGGGTGTAGATTTAATACAGGGACTGGGTGTCGATTTAATACACGAACTGGATGTAGATTTAATACACGGACTGGGTGTAGATTTAATACATTGACTGGGTGTAGATTTAATACACGGACTGGGTGTAGATTTAATACATGGACAGAGTGTAGATTTAATACACGGACTGGGTACAGATTTAATACACGTACTGGGTATAGATTTCATACATGTACTGGGTGTAGATTTAATACACGGACAGGGTGTAGATTTAATACACGTACTGGGTGTAGATTTCATACATGTACTGGGTGTCGATTTAATACATGGACAGGGTGTCGATTTAATACAGGGACTGGGTGTAGATTTAATACATGGACTGGGTGCAGATTTAATACACGGACTGGGTGCAGATTTAATACAGGGACTGGGTGTAGATTTAATACACGGACTGGGTGCAGATTTAATACAGGGACTGGGTGTAGATTTAATACACGGACTGGGTGCAGATTTAATACACGGACTGGGTGTAGATTTAATACACGGACTGGGTGTAGATTTAATACACGGACTGGGTGCAGATTTAATACACGGACTGGGTGCAGATTTAATACACGGACTGAGTGTAGATTTAATACACGTACTGGGTGTAGATTTCATACATGTACTGGGTGTAGATTTAATACACGGACAGGGTGTCGATTTAATACGTGGACAGGGTGTCGATTTAATACACCAACTGAGTGTTGATATAATACACGTACTGGGTGTAGATTTCATACATGGACTGGGTGTAGATTTAATACAGGGACTGGGTGTAGATTTAATACACGGACAGGGTGTAGATTTAATACACGGACTGGGTGTAGATTTAATACACGGACTGGGTGCAGATTTAATACACGGACTGGGTGTAGATTTAATACACGGACTGGGTGTAGATTTAATACACGGACTGGGTGCAGATTTAATACACGGAGTGGGTGTAGATTTAATACACGGAGTGGGTGTAGATTTCATACATGGACTGGGATTAGATTTAATAGACGTACTGGGTGCAGATTTAATACACGGACTGGGTGTAGATTTAATACACGGACTGGGTGTAGATTTAATACATGGACTGGGTGTAGATTTAATACACGGACTGGGTGTAGATTTAATACAGGGACTGGGTGTAGATTTAATACACGGACTGGGTGTAGATTTAATACACGGACTGGGTGTAGATTTAACACACGGACTGGGTGTAGATTTAATACACGGACTGGGTGTAGATTTAATACACGGACTGGGTGTAGATTTAATACACGGACTGGGTGTAGATTTAATACACGGACTGGGTGTAGATTTAATACACGGACTGGGTGTAGATTTAATACACGGACTGGGTGTAGATTTAATACACGGACTGGGTGTAGATTTAATACACGGACTGGGTGTAGATTTAATACACGGACTGGGTGTAGATTTAATACACGGACTGGGTGTAGATTTAATACACGGACTGGGTGTAGATTTAATACACGGACTGGGTGTAGATTTAATACACGGACTGGGTGTCAATTTAATACACGGAATGGGTGTAGATTTAATACAAGGACTGGATTAAGATTTAATACACGGACTGGGTGTAGATTTAATACACGGACTGGGTGTAGATTTAATACACGGACTGGGTGTAGATTTAATACACGGACTGGGTGTAGATTTAATACACGGACTGGGTGTAGATTTAATACACGGACTGGGTGTAGATTTAATACACGGACTGGGTGTAGATTTCATACATGGACTGGGTGTAGATTTAATACACGGACTGGGTGTAGATTTAATACACGGACTGGGTGCAGATTTAATACACGGACTGGGTGTAGATTTAATACACGGACAGGGTGTAGATTGAATACAAGGGACTGGGTGTAGATTTAATACACGGACAGGGTGTAGATTTAATACACGTACTGGGTGTAGATTTCATACATGTACTGGGTGTAGATTTAATACACGGACAGTGTGTCGATTTAATACACGGACAGGGTGTAGATTTCATACATGTACTGGGTGTAGATTTAATACACGGACAGGGTGTCGATTTAATACACGGACAGGGTGTCGATTTAATACAGGGACTGGGTGTAGATTTAATACAGGGACTGGGTGTAGATTTAATACATGGACTGGGTGCAGATTTAATACACGGGTCTGGGTGTAGATTTAATACACGGACTGGGTATAGATTTAATACACGGACTGGGTGTACATTTAATACACTTACTGGGTGTCGATTTCATACATGTACAGGGTGTAGATTTAATACACGGACAGGGTGTCGATTTAATACAGGGACTGGGTGTAGATTTAATACACGGACTGGGTGCAGATTTAATACACGGACTGGGTGTAGATTTAATAAAAGGGACTGGGTGCAGATTTAATACACGGACTGGGTGCAGATTTAATACATGGACTGAGTGTAGATTTAATACACGGACAGGGTGTAGATTTAATACATGGACTGGGTGCAGATTTAATACACGGGTCTGGGTGTAGATTTAATACACGGACTGGGTAAAGATTTAATACACGGACTGGGTGTACATTTAATACACTTACTGGGTGTCGATTTCATACATGTACAGGGTGTAGATTTAATACACGGACAGGGTGTCGATTTAATACAGGGACTGGGTGTAGATTTAATACACGGACTGGGTGCAGATTTAATACACGGACTGGGTGTAGATTTAATAAAAGGGACTGGGTGCAGATTTAATACACGGACTGGGTGCAGATTTAATACATGGACTGAGTGTAGATTTAATACACGGACAGGGTGTAGATTTAATACACGGACTGGGTGTAGATTTAATACACGGACTGGGTGTAGATTTAATACACGGACTGGGTGCAGATTTAATACACAGGACTGGGTGTAGATTTAATACACGGACTGGGTGTAGATTTAATACACGGACTGGGTGTAGATTTAATACACGGACTGGGTGCAGATTTAATACACGGACTGAGTGTAGATTTAATACACGGACTGGGTGTAGATTTAATACACGGACTGGGTGTAGATTTAATACACGGACAGGGTGTAGATTTAATACACGACTGGTGTAGATTTAATACACGGACTGGGTGTAGATTTAATACACGGACTGGGTGTAGATTTAATACACGGACTGGGTGTAGATTTAATACACGGACTGGGTGTAGATTTAATACACGGACTGGGTGTAGATTTAATACACGGACTGGGTGTAGATTTAATACACGGACTGGGTGTAGATTTAATACACGGACTGGGTGTAGATTTAATACACGGACTGGGTGTAGATTTAATACACGGACTGGGTGTAGATTTAATACACGGACTGGGTGTAGATTTAATACACGGACTGGGTGTAGATTTAATACACGGACTGGGTGTAGATTTAATACACGGACTGGGTGAGATTTAATACACGGACTGGGTGTAGATTTAATACACGGACTGGGTGAGATTTAATACACGGACTGGGTGTAGATTTAATACACTGACTGGGTGTAGATTTAATACACGGACTGGGTGTAGATTTAATACAAGGACTGGGTGTAGATTTAATACACGGACTGGGTGTAGATTTAATACACGGACTGGGTGTAGATTTAATACACGGACTGGGTGAGATTTAATACACGGACTGGGTGAGATTTAATACACGGACTGGGTGTAGATTTAATACACGGACTGGGTGTAGATTTAATACACAGGACTGGGTGTAGATTTAATACACGGACTGGGTGTAGATTTAATACACGGACTGGGTGTAGATTTATACACGGACTGGGTGTAGATTTAATACACGGACTGGGTGTAGATTTAATACACGGACTGGGTGTAGATTTAATACACGGACTGGGTGTAGATTTAATACACGGACTGGGTGTAGATTTATTACACGGACTGGGTGTAGATTTAATACACGGACTGGGTGTAAATTTAATACACGGACTGGGTGTAGATTTAATACAGGGACTGGGTGTAGATTTATTACACGGACTGGGTGTAGATTTAACACACGTTCTGTGTGTAGATTTAATACACGGATTGGGGGTCAATTTAATACACGAAATAGGTGTATATTTAATACAAGGACTGGATTAAGATATAATACACGGACTGGGTGTAGATTTAATACACGGACTGGGTGTCGATTTAATACACAGACTGGGTGTAGATTTAATACATGGACTGGGTGTAGATTTAATACACGGACTGGGTGTAGATTTAATACACGGACTGGGTGTAGATTTAATACACGGACTGGGTGTAGATTTAATACATGGACTGGGTGTAGATTTAATACACGGACAGGGTGTCGATTTAATACACGGACTGGGTGCAGATTTAATACACGGACTGAGTGTAGATTTAATACACGGACAGGGTGTAGATTGAATACAAGGGACTGGGTGTAGATTTAATACACGGACAGGGTGTAGATTTAATACACGTACTGGGTGTAGATTTCATACATGTACTGGGTGTAGATTTAATACACGGACAGTGTGTCGATTTAATACACGGACAGGGTGTAGATTTCATACATGTACTGGGTGTAGATTTAATACACGGACAGGGTGTCGATTTAATACACGGACAGGGTGTCGATTTAATACAGGGACTGGGTGTAGATTTAATACAGGGACTGGGTGTAGATTTAATACATGGACTGGGTGCAGATTTAATACACGGGTCTGGGTGTAGATTTAATACACGGACTGGGTAAAGATTTAATACACGGACTGGGTGTACATTTAATACACTTACTGGGTGTCGATTTCATACATGTACAGGGTGTAGATTTAATACACGGACAGGGTGTCGATTTAATACAGGGACTGGGTGTAGATTTAATACACGGACTGGGTGCAGATTTAATACACGGACTGGGTGTAGATTTAATAAAAGGGACTGGGTGCAGATTTAATACACGGACTGGGTGCAGATTTAATACATGGACTGGGTGTAGATTTAATACACGGACAGGGTGTAGATTTAATACATGGACTGGGTGTAGATTTAATACACGGGACTGGGTGTAGATTTAATACACGGACTGGGTGTAAGATTTAATACACGGACTGGGTGTAGATTTAATACACTTACTGGGTGTCGATTTCATACATGTACAGGGTGTAGATTTAATACACGGACTGGGTGTCGATTTAATACAGGGACTGGGTGTAGATTTAATACACGGACTGGGTGTAGATTTAATACACGGACTGGGTGTAGATTTAATACAAGGACTGGGTGCAGATTTAATACACGGACTGGGTGCAGATTTAATACATGGACTGAGTGTAGATTTAATACACGGACAGGGTGTAGATTTAATACACGGACTGGGTGTAGATTTAATAAAAGGGACTGGGTGCAGATTTAATACACGGACTGGGTGCAGATTTAATACACAGACTGAGTGCAGATTTAATACACGGACAGGGTGTAGATTTAATACTAGGGACTGGGTGTAGATTTAATACACGGACTGGGTGCAGATTTAATACACGGACTGAGTGTAGATTTAATACACGGACAGGGAGTAGATTTAATACACGGATTGAGTGTAGATTTAATACACGGACAGGGTGTAGATTTAATACACAGATTGAGTGTAGATTTAATACACGGACAGGGTGTAGATTTAATACACGGATTGAGTGTAGATTTAATACACGGACAGGGAGTAGATTTAATACACGGATTCAGTGTAGATTTAATACACGGACTGGGTGTAGATTTAATACACGGATTGAGTGTAGATTTAATACACGGACAGGGTGTAGATTTAATACACGGACAGGGTGTAGATTTAATAAAAGGGACTGGGTGCAGATTTAATACACGGACTGGGTGCAGATTTAATACACGGACTGAGTGTAGATTTAATACACGGACAGGGTGTAGATTTAATACAAGGGACTGGGTGTAGATTTAATACACGGACTGGGTACAGATTTAAAACACGTACTGGGTGTAGATTTCATACATGTACTGGGTGTAGATTTAAGACACGGACAGGGTGTAGATTTAATACACGGATTGAGTGTAGATTTAATACACGGACAGGGAGTAGATTTAATACACGGATTGAGTGTAGATTTAATACACGGACTGGGTGTAGATTTAATACACGGATTGAGTGTAGATTTAATACATGGACAGGGTGTAGATTTAATACACGGACAGGGTGTAGATTTAATACAAGGGAATGGGTGTAGATTTAATACACGGACTGGGTACAGATTTAATGCACGTACTGGGTGTAGATTTCATACATGTACTGGGTGTAGATTTAATACACGGACAGGGTGTAGATTTAATACACGTACTGGGTGTAGATTTCATACAGGGACTGGGTGTAGATTTAATACACGGACTGGGTGTAGATTTAATACAGGGACTGGGTGTAGATTTAATACAGGGACTGGGTGTAGATTTAATACAGGGACTGGGTGTAGATTTAATACACGGACTGGGTGTAGATTTAATACACGGACTGGGTGTAGATTTAATACACGGACTGAGTGCAGATTTAATACACGGAGTGGGTGTAGATTTAATACACGGACTGGGTGTAGATTTAATACACAGACTGGGTGTAGATTTCATACATGGACTGGGATTAGATTTAATAGACGTACTGGGTGTAGATTTAATACACGGACTGGGTGCAGATTTAAAACACGGACTGGGCGTAGATTTAATACATGGTCTCGATGTAGATTAAATACACGGACTGGGTGTAGATTTAATACAGGGACTGGGTGTCGATTTAATACACGAACTGGGTGTAGATTTAATACAAGGACTGGGTGTAGATTTAATACACAAACTGGTTGTAGATTTAATACAGGGACAGGGTGTCGATTTAATACAGGGACTGGGTGTAGATTTAATACAGGGACTGGGTGTCGATTTAATACACGAACTGGATGTAGATTTAATACACGGACTGGGTGTAGATTTAATACATTGACTGGGTGTAGATTTAATACACGGACTGGGTGTAGATTTAATACATGGACAGAGTGTAGATTTAATACACGGACTGGGTACAGATTTAATACACGTACTGGGTATAGATTTCATACATGTACTGGGTGTAGATTTAATACACGGACAGGGTGTAGATTTAATACACGTACTGGGTGTAGATTTCATACATGTACTGGGTGTCGATTTAATACATGGACAGGGTGTCGATTTAATACAGGGACTGGGTGTAGATTTAATACATGGACTGGGTGCAGATTTAATACACGGACTGGGTGCAGATTTAATACAGGGACTGGGTGTAGATTTAATACACGGACTGGGTGCAGATTTAATACAGGGACTGGGTGTAGATTTAATACACGGACTGGGTGCAGATTTAATACACGGACTGGGTGTAGATTTAATACACGGACTGGGTGTAGATTTAATACACGGACTGGGTGCAGATTTAATACACGGACTGGGTGCAGATTTAATACACGGACTGAGTGTAGATTTAATACACGTACTGGGTGTAGATTTAATACATGTACTGGGTGTAGATTTAATACACGGACAGGGTGTAGATTTAATACGTGGACAGGGTGTCGATTTAATACACCAACTGAGTGTTGATATAATACACGTACTGGGTGTAGATTTCATACATGGACTGGGTGTAGATTTAATACAGGGACTGGGTGTAGATTTAATACACGGACTGGGTGTAGATTTAATACACGGACTGGGTGTAGATTTAATACACGGACTGGGTGTAGATTTAATACACGGACTGGGTGTAGATTTAATACACGGACTGGGTGTAGATTTAATACACGGACAGGGTGTAGATTTAATACACGGACTGGGTGTAGATTTAACACACGGACTGGGTGTAGATTTAATACACGGACTGGGTGTAGATTTATTACACGGACTGGGTGTAGATTTAATACAGGGACTGGGTGTAAATTTAATACACGGACTGGGTGTAAATTTAATACAGGGACTGGGTGTAGATTTATTACACGGACTGGGTGTAGATTTAACACACGTTCTGTGTGTAGATTTAATACATGGATTGGGGTCAATTTAATACACGAAATAGGTGTATATTTAATACAAGGACTGGATTAAGATATAATACACAGAGTGGGTGTAGATTTAATACACGGACTGGGTGTCGATTTAATATACAGACTGGGTGTAAATTTAATACAGGGACTGGGTGTAGATTTATTACACGGACTGGGTGTAGATTTAATACACGGACTGGGTGTAGATTTAATACACGTACTGTGTGTAGATTTCATACATGTACTGGGTGTAGATTTAATACACGGACTGGGTGTAGATTTAATACACGGACTGGGTGCAGATTTAATACACGGACTGGGTGTAGATTTAATACACGGACTGGGTGTAGATTTAATACAAGGACTGGGTGTAGATTTAATACACGGACTGGGTGTAGATTTAATACACGGACTGGGTGTAGATTTAATACACGTACTGGGTGTAGATTTAATACACGGACAGGGTGTCGATTTAATACACGGACTGGGTGTAGATTTAATACATGGACTGGGTGTAGATTTAATACACGGACAGGGTGTAGATTTAATACACGGACTGGGTGTAGATTTAATACACGGACTGGGTGTAGATTTAATACACGGACTGGGTGTAGATTTAATACATGGACTGGGTGCAGATTTAATACACGGACTGGGTGTAGATTTAATACACGGACTGGGTGTAGATTTAATACACGGACTGGGTGTAGATTTAATACACTGACTGGGTGTAGATTTAATACATGGACAGGGTGTAGATTTAATACACGGACAGGGTGTAGATTTAATACAGGGACTGGGTGTAGATTTAATACACGGACTGGGTGCAGATTTAATACACGGACTGGGTGTAGATTTAATACAATGGACTGGGTGTAGATTTAATACACGGACTGGGTGTAGATTTAATACACTGACTGGGTGTAGATTTCATACATGGACTGGGTGTAGATTTAATACACGGACAGGGTGTCGATTTAATACAGGGACTGGGTGTAGATTTAATACACGGACTGGGTGTAGATTTAATACACGGACTGGGTGTAGATTTAATACAAGGACTGGGTGTAGATTTAATACACGGACTGGGTGTAGATTTAATACAAGGACTGAGTGTAGATTTAATACACGGACAGGGTGTAGATTTAATACACGGACTGGGTGTAGATTTAATACAAGGGACTGGGTGTAGATTTAATACACGGACTGGGTGCAGATTTAATACACAGGACTGGGTGTAGATTTAATACACGGACTGGGTGTAGATTTAATACAAGGACTGGGTGTAGATTTAATACACGGACTGGGTGTAGATTTAATACACGGACTGGGTGTAGATTTAATACACGGACTGGGTGTAGATTTAATACACGGACTGGGTGTAGATTTAATACACGGACTGGGTGTAGATTTAATACACGGACTGGGTGTAGATTTAATACACGGACTGGGTGTAGATTTAATACACGGACTGGGTGTAGATTTAATACACGGACTGGGTGTAGATTTAATACACGGACTGGGTGTAGATTTAATACACGGACTGGGTGTAGATTTAATACACGGACTGGGTGTAGATTTAATACACGGACTGGGTGTAGATTTAATACACGGACTGGGTGTAGATTTAATACACGGACTGGGTGTAGATTTAATACACGGACTGGGTGTAGATTTAATACACGGACTGGGTGTAGATTTAATACACGGACTGGGTGTAGATTTAATACAAGGACTGGGTGTAGATTTAATACATGGACTGGGTGTAGATTTAATACAGGGACTGGGTGTCGATTTAATACACGAACTGGGTGTAGATTTAATACAATGACTGCGTGTAGATTTAATACACAAACTGGGTGTAGATATAATACACGGACTGGGTGTCGATTTAATACAATGACTGTGTGTAGATTTAATACAAGGACTGGATGTAGATTTAATACACGGACTGGGTGAAGATTTCATACATGGACTGGGTGTAGATTTAATACACGGACTGGGTGAAAATTTAATACAAGGACTGGGTGTAGATTTAATACACTGACTTGGTGTCAAATTAATACACGGACTGTGTGTAGATTTAATACACGGATTGGGTGTAGATTTAACACACGGACTGGGTGTAAATTTAATACAGGGACTGGGTGTAGATTTATTACACGGACTGGGTGTAGATTTAATACACGGACTGGGTGTAGATTTAACACACGGACTGGGTGTAGATTTAATACACGGACTGGGTGTAGATTTATTACACGGACTGGGTGTAGATTTAATACAGGGACTGGGTGTAAATTTAATACACGGACTGGGTGTAAATTTAATACAGGGACTGGGTGTAGATTTATTACACGGACTGGGTGTAGATTTAACACACGTTCTGTGTGTAGATTTAATACATGGATTGGGGTCAATTTAATACACGAAATAGGTGTATATTTAATACAAGGACTGGATTAAGATATAATACACAGAGTGGGTGTAGATTTAATACACGGACTGGGTGTCGATTTAATATACAGACTGGGTGTAGATTTCATACATGGACTGGGTGTAAATTTAATACAATGGACTGGGTGTAGATTTAATACACGGACAGGGTGTAGATTTAATACACGTACTGGGTGTAGATTTCATACATGTACTGGGTGTAGATTTAATACACGGACAGGGTGTCGATTTAATACACGGACTGGGTGCAGATTTAATACACGGACTGAGTGTAGATTTAATACACGGACAGGGTGTAGATTGAATACAAGGGACTGGGTGTAGATTTAATACACGGACAGGGTGTAGATTTAATACACGTACTGGGTGTAGATTTCATACATGTACTGGGTGTAGATTTAATACACGGACAGTGTGTCGATTTAATACACGGACAGGGTGTAGATTTCATACATGTACTGGGTGTAGATTTAATACACGGACAGGGTGTCGATTTAATACACGGACAGGGTGTCGATTTAATACAGGGACTGGGTGTAGATTTAATACAGGGACTGGGTGTAGATTTAATACATGGACTGGGTGCAGATTTAATACACGGGTCTGGGTGTAGATTTAATACACGGACTGGGTATAGATTTAATACACGGACTGGGTGTACATTTAATACACTTACTGGGTGTCGATTTCATACATGTACAGGGTGTAGATTTAATACACGGACAGGGTGTCGATTTAATACAGGGACTGGGTGTAGATTTAATACACGGACTGGGTGCAGATTTAATACACGGACTGGGTGTAGATTTAATAAAAGGGACTGGGTGCAGATTTAATACACGGACTGGGTGCAGATTTAATACATGGACTGAGTGTAGATTTAATACACGGACAGGGTGTAGATTTAATACATGGACTGGGTGCAGATTTAATACACGGGTCTGGGTGTAGATTTAATACACGGACTGGGTAAAGATTTAATACACGGACTGGGTGTACATTTAATACACTTACTGGGTGTCGATTTCATACATGTACAGGGTGTAGATTTAATACACGGACAGGGTGTCGATTTAATACAGGGACTGGGTGTAGATTTAATACACGGACTGGGTGCAGATTTAATACACGGACTGGGTGTAGATTTAATAAAAGGGACTGGGTGCAGATTTAATACACGGACTGGGTGCAGATTTAATACATGGACTGAGTGTAGATTTAATACACGGACAGGGTGTAGATTTAATACACGGACTGGGTGTAGATTTAATAAAAGGGACTGGGTGCAGATTTAATACACGGACTGGGTGCAGATTTAATACACAGACTGAGTGCAGATTTAATACACGGACAGGGTGTAGATTTAATACTAGGGACTGGGTGTAGATTTAATACACGGACTGGGTGCAGATTTAATACACGGACTGAGTGTAGATTTAATACACGGACAGGGAGTAGATTTAATACACGGATTGAGTGTAGATTTAATACACGGACAGGGTGTAGATTTAATACACAGATTGAGTGTAGATTTAATACACGGACAGGGTGTAGATTTAATACACGGATTGAGTGTAGATTTAATACACGGACAGGGAGTAGATTTAATACACGGATTCAGTGTAGATTTAATACACGGACTGGGTGTAGATTTAATACACGGATTGAGTGTAGATTTAATACACGGACAGGGTGTAGATTTAATACACGGACAGGGTGTAGATTTAATAAAAGGGACTGGGTGCAGATTTAATACACGGACTGGGTGCAGATTTAATACACGGACTGAGTGTAGATTTAATACACGGACAGGGTGTAGATTTAATACAAGGGACTGGGTGTAGATTTAATACACGGACTGGGTACAGATTTAAAACACGTACTGGGTGTAGATTTCATACATGTACTGGGTGTAGATTTAAGACACGGACAGGGTGTAGATTTAATACACGGATTGAGTGTAGATTTAATACACGGACAGGGAGTAGATTTAATACACGGATTGAGTGTAGATTTAATACACGGACTGGGTGTAGATTTAATACACGGATTGAGTGTAGATTTAATACATGGACAGGGTGTAGATTTAATACACGGACAGGGTGTAGATTTAATACAAGGGAATGGGTGTAGATTTAATACACGGACTGGGTACAGATTTAATGCACGTACTGGGTGTAGATTTCATACATGTACTGGGTGTAGATTTAATACACGGACAGGGTGTAGATTTAATACACGTACTGGGTGTAGATTTCATACAGGGACTGGGTGTAGATTTAATACACGGACTGGGTGTAGATTTAATACAGGGACTGGGTGTAGATTTAATACAGGGACTGGGTGTAGATTTAATACAGGGACTGGGTGTAGATTTAATACACGGACTGGGTGTAGATTTAATACACGGACTGGGTGTAGATTTAATACACGGACTAGGTGCAGATTTAATACACGGAGTGGGTGTAGATTTAATACACGGACTGGGTGTAGATTTAATACACAGACTGGGTGTAGATTTCATACATGGACTGGGATTAGATTTAATAGACGTACTGGGTGTAGATTTAATACACGGACTGGGTGTAGATTTAAAACACGGACTGGGCGTAGATTTAATACATGGTCTCGATGTAGATTAAATACACGGACTGGGTGTAGATTTAATACAGGGACTGGGTGTCGATTTAATACACGACTGGGTGTAGATTTAATACAAGGACTGGGTGTAGATTTAATACACAAACTGGTTGTAGATTTAATACAGGGACAGGGTGTCGATTTAATACAGGGACTGGGTGTAGATTTAATACAGGGACTGGGTGTCGATTTAATACACGAACTGGATGTAGATTTAATACACGGACTGGGTGTCGATTTAATACAGGGACAGGGTGTCGATTTAATACACGGACTGGGTGTAGATTTAATACATGGACAGAGTGTAGATTTAATACACGGACTGGGTACAGATTTAATACACGTACTGGGTATAGATTTCATACATGTACTGGGTGTAGATTTAATACACGGACAGGGTGTAGATTTAATACACGTACTGGGTGTAGATTTCATACATGTACTGGGTGTCGATTTAATACATGGACAGGGTGTCGATTTAATACAGGGACTGGGTGTAGATTTAATACATGGACTGGGTGCAGATTTAATACACGGACTGGGTGCAGATTTAATACAGGGACTGGGTGTAGATTTAATACACGGACTGGGTGCAGATTTAATACAGGGACTGGGTGTAGATTTAATACACGGACTGGGTGCAGATTTAATACACGGACTGGGTGTAGATTTAATACACGGACTGGGTGTAGATTTAATACACGGACTGGGTGCAGATTTAATACACGGACTGGGTGCAGATTTAATACACGGACTGAGTGTAGATTTAATACACGTACTGGGTGTAGATTTCATACATGTACTGGGTGTAGATTTAATACACGGACAGGGTGTCGATTTAATACGTGGACAGGGTGTCGATTTAATACACCAACTGAGTGTTGATATAATACACGTACTGGGTGTAGATTTCATACATGGACTGGGTGTAGATTTAATACAGGGACTGGGTGTAGATTTAATACACGGACAGGGTGTAGATTTAATACACGGACTGGGTGTAGATTTAATACACGGACTGGGTGCAGATTTAATACACGGACTGGGTGTAGATTTAATACACGGACTGGGTGTAGATTTAATACACGGACTGGGTGCAGATTTAATACACGGAGTGGGTGTAGATTTAATACACGGACTGGGTGTAGATTTAATACAGGGACTGGGTGTAGATTTAATACACGGACTGGGTGTAGATTTAATACACGGACTGGGTGTAAATTTAATACACGGACTAAGTGCAGATTTAATACACGGAGTGGGTGTAGATTTAATACACGGACTGGGTGTAGATTTAATACACAGACTGGGTGTAGATTTCATACATGGACTGGGATTAGATTTAATAGACGTACTGGGTGTAGATTTAATACACGGACTGGGTGCAGATTTAAAACACGGACTGGGCGTAGATTTAATACATGGTCTCGATGTAGATTAAATACACGGACTGGGTGTAGATTTAATACAGGGACTGGGTGTCGATTTAATACACGAACTGGGTGTAGATTTAATACAAGGACTGGGTGTAGATTTAATACACAAACTGGTTGTAGATTTAATACAGGGACAGGGTGTCGATTTAATACAGGGACTGGGTGTAGATTTAATACAGGGACTGGGTGTCGATTTAATACACGAACTGGATGTAGATTTAATACACGGACTGGGTGTAGATTTAATACATTGACTGGGTGTAGATTTAATACACGGACTGGGTGTAGATTTAATACATGGACAGAGTGTAGATTTAATACACGGACTGGGTACAGATTTAATACACGTACTGGGTATAGATTTCATACATGTACTGGGTGTAGATTTAATACACGGACAGGGTGTAGATTTAATACACGTACTGGGTGTAGATTTCATACATGTACTGGGTGTCGATTTAATACATGGACTGGGTGTCGATTTAATACAGGGACTGGGTGTAGATTTAATACATGGACTGGGTGCAGATTTAATACACGGACTGGGTGCAGATTTAATACAGGGACTGGGTGTAGATTTAATACACGGACTGGGTGCAGATTTAATACACGGGACTGGGTGTAGATTTAATACACGGACTGGGTGCAGATTTAATACACGGACTGGGTGTAGATTTAATACACGGACTGGGTGTAGATTTAATACACGGACTGGGTGCAGATTTAATACACGGACTGGGTGCAGATTTAATACACGGACTGAGTGTAGATTTAATACACGTACTGGGTGTAGATTTCATACATGTACTGGGTGTAGATTTAATACACGGACAGGGTGTCGATTTAATACGTGGACAGGGTGTCGATTTAATACACCAACTGAGTGTTGATATAATACACGTACTGGGTGTAGATTTCATACATGGACTGGGTGTAGATTTAATACAGGGACTGGGTGTAGATTTAATACACGGACAGGGTGTAGATTTAATACACGGACTGGGTGTAGATTTAATACACGGACTGGGTGCAGATTTAATACACGGACTGGGTGTAGATTTAATACACGGACTGGGTGTAGATTTAATACACGGACTGGGTGCAGATTTAATACACGGAGTGGGTGTAGATTTAATACACGGAGTGGGTGTAGATTTCATACATGGACTGGGATTAGATTTAATAGACGTACTGGGTGCAGATTTAATACACGGACTGGGTGTAGATTTAAAACACGGACTGGGTGTAGATTTAATACATGGACTGGGTGTAGATTTAATACACGGACTGGGTGTAAATTTAATACAGGGACTGGGTGTAGATTTAATACACGGACTGGGTGTAGATTTAATACACGGACTGGGTGTAGATTTAACACACGGACTGGGTGTAGATTTAATACACGGACTGGGTGTAGATTTATTACACGGACTGGGTGTAGATTTAATACAGGGACTGGGTGTAAATTTAATACACGGACTGGGTGTAAATTTAATACAGGGACTGGGTGTAGATTTATTACACGGACTGGGTGTAGATTTAACACACGTTCTGTGTGTAGATTTAATACATGGATTGGGGTCAATTTAATACACGAAATAGGTGTATATTTAATACAAGGACTGGATTAAGATATAATACACAGAGTGGGTGTAGATTTAATACACGGACTGGGTGTCGATTTAATATACAGACTGGGTGTAGATTTAATACAGGGACTGGGTGTAGATTTAATACAATGGACTGGGTGTAGATTTAATACACGGACAGGGTGTAGATTTAATACACGTACTGGGTGTAGATTTCATACATGTACTGGGTGTAGATTTAATACACGGACAGGGTGTCGATTTAATACACGGACTGGGTGCAGATTTAATACACGGACTGAGTGTAGATTTAATACACGGACAGGGTGTAGATTGAATACAAGGGACTGGGTGTAGATTTAATACACGGACAGGGTGTAGATTTAATACACGTACTGGGTGTAGATTTCATACATGTACTGGGTGTAGATTTAATACACGGACAGTGTGTCGATTTAATACACGGACAGGGTGTAGATTTCATACATGTACTGGGTGTAGATTTAATACACGGACAGGGTGTCGATTTAATACACGGACAGGGTGTCGATTTAATACAGGGACTGGGTGTAGATTTAATACAGGGACTGGGTGTAGATTTAATACATGGACTGGGTGCAGATTTAATACACGGGTCTGGGTGTAGATTTAATACACGGACTGGGTATAGATTTAATACACGGACTGGGTGTACATTTAATACACTTACTGGGTGTCGATTTCATACATGTACAGGGTGTAGATTTAATACACGGACAGGGTGTCGATTTAATACAGGGACTGGGTGTAGATTTAATACACGGACTGGGTGCAGATTTAATACACGGACTGGGTGTAGATTTAATAAAAGGGACTGGGTGCAGATTTAATACACGGACTGGGTGCAGATTTAATACATGGACTGAGTGTAGATTTAATACACGGACAGGGTGTAGATTTAATACATGGACTGGGTGCAGATTTAATACACGGGTCTGGGTGTAGATTTAATACACGGACTGGGTAAAGATTTAATACACGGACTGGGTGTACATTTAATACACTTACTGGGTGTCGATTTCATACATGTACAGGGTGTAGATTTAATACACGGACAGGGTGTCGATTTAATACAGGGACTGGGTGTAGATTTAATACACGGACTGGGTGCAGATTTAATACACGGACTGGGTGTAGATTTAATAAAAGGGACTGGGTGCAGATTTAATACACGGACTGGGTGCAGATTTAATACATGGACTGAGTGTAGATTTAATACACGGACTGAGTGTAGATTTAATACACGGACAGGGTGTAGATTTAATACACGGACTGGGTGTAGATTTAATAAAAGGGACTGGGTGCAGATTTAATACACGGACTGGGTGCAGATTTAATACACAGACTGAGTGCAGATTTAATACACGGACAGGGTGTAGATTTAATACTAGGGACTGGGTGTAGATTTAATACACGGACTGGGTGCAGATTTAATACACGGACTGAGTGTAGATTTAATACACGGACAGGGAGTAGATTTAATACACGGACTGAGTGTAGATTTAATACACGGACAGGGTGTAGATTTAATACACAGATTGAGTGTAGATTTAATACACGGACAGGGTGTAGATTTAATACACGGATTGAGTGTAGATTTAATACACGGACAGGGAGTAGATTTAATACACGGATTCAGTTTAGATTTAATACACGGACTGGGTGTAGATTTAATACACGGATTGAGTGTAGATTTAATACACGGACAGGGTGTAGATTTAATACACGGACAGGGTGTAGATTTAATAAAAGGGACTGGGTGCAGATTTAATACACGGACTGGGTGCAGATTTAATACACGGACTGAGTGTAGATTTAATACACGGACAGGGTGTAGATTTAATACAAGGGACTGGGTGTAGATTTAATACACGGACTGGGTACAGATTTAAAACACGTACTGGGTGTAGATTTCATACATGTACTGGGTGTAGATTTAAGACACGGACAGGGTGTAGATTTAATACACGGATTGAGTGTAGATTTAATACACGGACAGGGAGTAGATTTAATACACGGATTGAGTGTAGATTTAATACACGGACTGGGTGTAGATTTAATACACGGATTGAGTGTAGATTTAATACATGGACAGGGTGTAGATTTAATACACGGACAGGGTGTAGATTTAATACAAGGGAATGGGTGTAGATTTAATACACGGACTGGGTACAGATTTAATGCACGTACTGGGTGTAGATTTCATACATGTACTGGGTGTAGATTTAATACACGGACAGGGTGTAGATTTAATACACGTACTGGGTGTAGATTTCATACAGGGACTGGGTGTAGATTTAATACACGGACTGGGTGTAGATTTAATACAGGGACTGGGTGTAGATTTAATACAGGGACTGGGTGTAGATTTAATACAGGGACTGGGTGTAGATTTAATACACGGACTGGGTGTAGATTTAATACACGGAGTGGGTGTAGATTTAATACACGGACTGGGTGTAGATTTAATACACAGACTGGGTGTAGATTTCATACATGGACTGGGATTAGATTTAATAGACGTACTGGGTGTAGATTTAATACACGGACTGGGTGCAGATTTAAAACACGGACTGGGCGTAGATTTAATACATGGTCTCGATGTAGATTAAATACACGGACTGGGTGTAGATTTAATACAGGGACTGGGTGTCGATTTAATACACGAACTGGGTGTAGATTTAATACAAGGACTGGGTGTAGATTTAATACACAAACTGGTTGTAGATTTAATACAGGGACAGGGTGTCGATTTAATACAGGGACTGGGTGTAGATTTAATACAGGGACTGGGTGTCGATTTAATACACGAACTGGATGTAGATTTAATACACGGACTGGGTGTAGATTTAATACATTGACTGGGTGTAGATTTAATACACGGACTGGGTGTAGATTTAATACACGGACAGGGTGTAGATTTAATACACGTACTGGGTGTAGATTTCATACATGTACTGGGTGTCGATTTAATACATGGACAGAGTGTAGATTTAATACACGGACTGGGTACAGATTTAATACACGTACTGGGTATAGATTTCATACATGTACTGGGTGTAGATTTAATACACGGACAGGGTGTAGATTTAATACACGTACTGGGTGTAGATTTCATACATGTACTGGGTGTCGATTTAATACATGGACAGGGTGTCGATTTAATACAGGGACTGGGTGTAGATTTAATACATGGACTGGGTGCAGATTTAATACACGGACTGGGTGCAGATTTAATACAGGGACTGGGTGTAGATTTAATACACGGACTGGGTGCAGATTTAATACAGGGACTGGGTGTAGATTTAATACACGGACTGGGTGCAGATTTAATACACGGACTGGGTGTAGATTTAATACACGGACTGGGTGTAGATTTAATACACGGACTGGGTGCAGATTTAATACACGGACTGGGTGCAGATTTAATACACGGACTGAGTGTAGATTTAATACACGTACTGGGTGTAGATTTCATACATGTACTGGGTGTAGATTTAATACACGGACAGGGTGTCGATTTAATACGTGGACAGGGTGTCGATTTAATACACCAACTGAGTGTTGATATAATACACGTACTGGGTGTAGATTTCATACATGGACTGGGTGTAGATTTAATACAGGGACTGGGTGTAGATTTAATACACGGACAGGGTGTAGATTTAATACACGGACTGGGTGTAGATTTAATACACGGACTGGGTGCAGATTTAATACACGGACTGGGTGTAGATTTAATACACGGACTGGGTGTAGATTTAATACACGGACTGGGTGCAGATTTAATACACGGAGTGGGTGTAGATTTAATACACGGAGTGGGTGTAGATTTCATACATGGACTGGGATTAGATTTAATAGACGTACTGGGTGTAGATTTAATACACGGACAGGGTGTCGATTTAATACGTGGACAGGGTGTCGATTTAATACAGGGACTGGGTGTAGATTTAATACAGGGACTGGGTGTAGATTTAATACAGGGACTGGGTGTAGATTTAATACACGGACTGGGTGTAAATTTAATACAGGGACTGGGTGTAGATTTAATACACGGACTGGGTGTAGATTTAATACACGGAATTGGAGCAGATTTAATACACGGACTGGGTGCAGATTTAATACACGGACTGAGTGTAGATTTAATACATGGACAGGGTGTAGATTTAATACAAGGAACTGGGTGTAGATTTAATACATGGACAGGGTGTAGATTTAATACACGTACTGGGTGTAGATTTCATACATGTACTGGGTGTAGATTTAATACACGGACAGGGTGTCGATTTAATACGTGGACAGGGTGTCGATTTAATACAGGGACTGGGTGTAGATTTAATACAGGGACTGGGTGTAGATTTAATACACGGACAGGGTGTAGATTTAATACACGGACTGGGTGTAGATTTAATACACGGACTGGGTGCAGATTTAATACACGGAGTGGGTGTAGATTTAATACACGGAGTGGGTGTAGATTTCATACATGGACTGGGATTAGATTTAATAGACGTACTGGGTGCAGATTTAATACACGGACTGGGTGTAGATTTAAAACACAGACTGGGCGTAGATTTAATACATGGTCTCGATGTAGATTAAATACACGGACAGGGTGTAGATTTAATACAGGGACTGGGTGTAGATTCAATACACGGACTGGGTATAGATTTAATACAGGGACTGGGTGTAGATTTAATACAAGGACTGGGTGTAGATTTAATACACAAACTGGGTGTAGATTTAATACACGGACTGGGTGTAGATTTAATACAGGGACTGGGTGTCGATTTAATACACGAACTCGGTGTAGATTTAATACAAGGACTGGGTGTAGATTTAATACTCAAACTGGGTGTAGATTTAATACACGGACTGGGTGTCGATTTAATACACGGACAGGGTGTCGATTTAATACAATGACTGTGTGTAGATTTAATACAAGGACTGGATGTAGATTTAATACATGGACTGGGTGTAGATTTAATACAGGGACTGGGTGTCGATTTAATACACGAACTGGGTGTAGATTTAATACAATGACTGCGTGTAGATTTAATACACAAACTGGGTGTAGATATAATACACGGACTGGGTGTCGATTTAATACAATGACTGTGTGTAGATTTAATACAAGGACTGGATGTAGATTTAATACATGGACTGGGTGAAGATTTCATACATGGACATGGTGTAGATTTAATACACGGACTGGGTGAAAATTTAATACAAGGACTGGGTGTAGATTTAATACACTGACTTGGTGTCAAATTAATACACAGACTGTGTGTAGATTTAATACACGGATTGGGTGTAGATTTAACACACGGACTGGGTGTAAATTTAATACAGGGACTGGGTGTAGATTTATTACACGGACTGGGTGTAGATTTAATACACGGACTGGGTGTAGATTTAACACACGGACTGGGTGTAGATTTAATACACGGACTGGGTGTAGATTTATTACACGGACTGGGTGTAGATTTAATACAGGGACTGGGTGTAAATTTAATACACGGACTGGGTGTAAATTTAATACAGGGACTGGGTGTAGATTTATTACACGGACTGGGTGTAGATTTAACACACGTTCTGTGTGTAGATTTAATACATGGATTGGGGTCAATTTAATACACGAAATAGGTGTATATTTAATACAAGGACTGGATTAAGATATAATACACAGAGTGGGTGTAGATTTAATACACGGACTGGGTGTCGATTTAATATACAGACTGGGTGTAGATTTCATACATGGACTGGGTGTAAATTTAATACAATGGACTGGGTGTAGATTTAATACACGGACAGGGTGTAGATTTAATACACGTACTGGGTGTAGATTTCATACATGTACTGGGTGTAGATTTAATACACGGACAGGGTGTCGATTTAATACACGGACTGGGTGCAGATTTAATACACGGACTGAGTGTAGATTTAATACACGGACAGGGTGTAGATTGAATACAAGGGACTGGGTGTAGATTTAATACACGGACAGGGTGTAGATTTAATACACGTACTGGGTGTAGATTTCATACATGTACTGGGTGTAGATTTAATACACGGACAGGGTGTCGATTTAATACACGGACTGGGTGCAGATTTAATACACGGACTGAGTGTAGATTTAATACACGGACAGGGTGTAGATTGAATACAAGGGACTGGGTGTAGATTTAATACACGGACAGGGTGTAGATTTAATACACGTACTGGGTGTAGATTTCATACATGTACTGGGTGTAGATTTAATACACGGACAGTGTGTCGATTTAATACACGGACAGGGTGTAGATTTCATACATGTACTGGGTGTAGATTTAATACACGGACAGGGTGTCGATTTAATACACGGACAGGGTGTCGATTTAATACAGGGACTGGGTGTAGATTTAATACAGGGACTGGGTTTAGATTTAATACATGGACTGGGTGCAGATTTAATACACGGGTCTGGGTGTAGATTTAATACACGGACTGGGTATAGATTTAATACACGGACTGGGTGTACATTTAATACACTTACTGGGTGTCGATTTCATACATGTACAGGGTGCAGATTTAATACACGGACAGGGTGTCGATTTAATACAGGGACTGGGTGTAGATTTAATACACGGACTGGGTGCAGATTTAATACACGGACTGGGTGTAGATTTAATAAAAGGGACTGGGTGCAGATTTAATACACGGACTGGGTGCAGATTTAATACATGGACTGAGTGTAGATTTAATACACGGACAGGGTGTAGATTTAATACATGGACTGGGTGCAGATTTAATACACGGGTCTGGGTGTAGATTTAATACACGGACTGGGTAAAGATTTAATACACGGACTGGGTGTACATTTAATACACTTACTGGGTGTCGATTTCATACATGTACAGGGTGTAGATTTAATACACGGACAGGGTGTCGATTTAATACAGGGACTGGGTGTAGATTTAATACACGGACTGGGTGCAGATTTAATACACGGACTGGGTGTAGATTTAATAAAAGGGACTGGGTGCAGATTTAATACACGGACTGGGTGCAGATTTAATACATGGACTGAGTGTAGATTTAATACACGGACAGGGTGTAGATTTAATACACGGACTGGGTGTAGATTTAATAAAAGGGACTGGGTGCAGATTTAATACACGGACTGGGTGCAGATTTAATACACAGACTGAGTGCAGATTTAATACACGGACAGGGTGTAGATTTAATACTAGGGACTGGGTGTAGATTTAATACACGGACTGGGTGCAGATTTAATACACGGACTGAGTGTAGATTTAATACACGGACAGGGAGTAGATTTAATACACGGATTGAGTGTAGATTTAATACACGGACAGGGTGTAGATTTAATACACAGATTGAGTGTAGATTTAATACACGGACAGGGTGTAGATTTAATACACGGATTGAGTGTAGATTTAATACACGGACAGGGAGTAGATTTAATACACGGATTCAGTGTAGATTTAATACACGGACTGGGTGTAGATTTAATACACGTATTGAGTGTAGATTTAATACACGGACAGGGTGTAGATTTAATACACGGACAGGGTGTAGATTTAATAAAAGGGACTGGGTGCAGATTTAATACACGGACTGGGTGCAGATTTAATACACGGACTGAGTGTAGATTTAATACACGGACAGGGTGTAGATTTAATACAAGGGACTGGGTGTAGATTTAATACACGGACTGGGTACAGATTTAAAACACGTACTGGGTGTAGATTTCATACATGTACTGGGTGTAGATTTAAGACACGGACAGGGTGTAGATTTAATACACGGATTGAGTGTAGATTTAATACACGGACAGGGAGTAGATTTAATACACGGATTGAGTGTAGATTTAATACACGGACTGGGTGTAGATTTAATACACGGATTGAGTGTAGATTTAATACATGGACAGGGTGTCGATTTAATACACGGACTGGGTGCAGATTTAATACACGGACTGAGTATAGATTTAATACACGGACAGGGTGTAGATTGAATACAAGGGACTGGGTGTAGATTTAATACACGGACAGGGTGTAGATTTAATACACGTACTGGGTGTAGATTTCATACATGTACTGGGTGTAGATTTAATACACGGACAGTGTGTCGATTTAATACACGGACAGGGTGTAGATTTCATACATGTACTGGGTGTAGATTTAATACACGGACAGGGTGTCGATTTAATACACGGACAGGGTGTCGATTTAATACAGGGACTGGGTGTAGATTTAATACAGGGACTGGGTTTAGATTTAATACATGGACTGGGTGCAGATTTAATACACGGGTCTGGGTGTAGATTTAATACACGGACTGGGTATAGATTTAATACACGGACTGGGTGTACATTTAATACACTTACTGGGTGTCGATTTCATACATGTACAGGGTGCAGATTTAATACACGGACAGGGTGTCGATTTAATACAGGGACTGGGTGTAGATTTAATACACGGACTGGGTGCAGATTTAATACACGGACTGGGTGTAGATTTAATAAAAGGGACTGGGTGCAGATTTAATACACGGACTGGGTGCAGATTTAATACATGGACTGAGTGTAGATTTAATACACGGACAGGGTGTAGATTTAATACATGGACTGGGTGCAGATTTAATACACGGGTCTGGGTGTAGATTTAATACACGGACTGGGTAAAGATTTAATACACGGACTGGGTGTACATTTAATACACTTACTGGGTGTCGATTTCATACATGTACAGGGTGTAGATTTAATACACGGACAGGGTGTCGATTTAATACAGGGACTGGGTGTAGATTTAATACACGGACTGGGTGCAGATTTAATACACGGACTGGGTGTAGATTTAATAAAAGGGACTGGGTGCAGATTTAATACACGGACTGGGTGCAGATTTAATACATGGACTGAGTGTAGATTTAATACACGGACAGGGTGTAGATTTAATACACGGACTGGGTGTAGATTTAATAAAAGGGACTGGGTGCAGATTTAATACACGGACTGGGTGCAGATTTAATACACAGACTGAGTGCAGATTTAATACACGGACAGGGTGTAGATTTAATACTAGGGACTGGGTGTAGATTTAATACACGGACTGGGTGCAGATTTAATACACGGACTGAGTGTAGATTTAATACACGGACAGGGAGTAGATTTAATACACGGATTGAGTGTAGATTTAATACACGGACAGGGTGTAGATTTAATACACAGATTGAGTGTAGATTTAATACACGGACAGGGTGTAGATTTAATACACGGATTGAGTGTAGATTTAATACACGGACAGGGAGTAGATTTAATACACGGATTCAGTGTAGATTTAATACACGGACTGGGTGTAGATTTAATACACGTATTGAGTGTAGATTTAATACACGGACAGGGTGTAGATTTAATACAAGGACAGGGTGTAGATTTAATAAAAGGGACTGGGTGCAGATTTAATACACGGACTGGGTGCAGATTTAATACACGGACTGAGTGTAGATTTAATACACGGACAGGGTGTAGATTTAATACAAGGGACTGGGTGTAGATTTAATACACGGACTGGGTACAGATTTAAAACACGTACTGGGTGTAGATTTCATACATGTACTGGGTGTAGATTTAAGACACGGACAGGGTGTAGATTTAATACACGGATTGAGTGTAGATTTAATACACGGACAGGGAGTAGATTTAATACACGGATTGAGTGTAGATTTAATACACGGACTGGGTGTAGATTTAATACACGGATTGAGTGTAGATTTAATACATGGACAGGGTGTAGATTTAATACACGGACAGGGTGTAGATTTAATACAAGGGAATGGGTGTAGATTTAATACACGGACTGGGTACAGATTTAATGCACGTACTGGGTGTAGATTTCATACATGTACTGGGTGTAGATTTAATACAGGGACAGGGTGTAGATTTAATACACGTACTGGGTGTAGATTTCATACAGGGACTGGGTGTAGATTTAATACACGGACTGGGTGTAGATTTAATACAGGGACTGGGTGTAGATTTAATACAGGGACTGGGTGTAGATTTAATACAGGGACTGGGTGTAGATTTAATACACGGACTGGGTGTAGATTTAATACACGGACTGGGTGTAGATTTAATACACGGACTGGGTGCAGATTTAATACACGGAGTGGGTGTAGATTTAATACACGGACTGGGTGTAGATTTAATACACAGACTGGGTGTAGATTTCATACATGGACTGGGATTAGATTTAATAGACGTACTGGGTGTAGATTTAATACACGGACTGGGTGTAGATTTAAAACACGGACTGGGCGTAGATTTAATACATGGTCTCGATGTAGATTAAATACACGGACTGGGTGTAGATTTAATACAGGGACTGGGTGTCGATTTAATACACGAACTGGGTGTAGATTTAATACAAGGACTGGGTGTAGATTTAATACACAAACTGGTTGTAGATTTAATACAGGGACAGGGTGTCGATTTAATACAGGGACTGGGTGTAGATTTAATACAGGGACTGGGTGTCGAT